>QLSR01000298.1:160302-195224 GCA_031780015.1 Citrullus colocynthis
AAAAAAAAAAAAAAAAAAAAAGAAACCATGTTTAAGAACAAACAGAATTGATAACCAAGTTCGACGAATGACCACCAACGTTTTGGGGGTTGGATGCCTAGGAAAGATAACTTCACTAATATAAACAATAAGCAATTACAACTTGGTACTTATCTGTAACAAATGCATGTCTACAGTGACCTCAGTACAACTTATACACTCAAACATCTTCCAACGCTCCCCCTAGGAATGAGACTCACTTGGTTTCTAGCTAAGTTAGGCTCCTCTTCGGTGATGATATTAGTGAAGAGGAACTTAAGCACCCCCTAAGTTTGAGACTCCCTCTCAAGATGAACTTTATCTTTCTTTTGAGCAAAGACCACTTCACTTATTCTGCCTAAGCTCCCCCTAAGCTTGTAATGTACATACTTCAGAGGAGTAGTGATAGTGCCGAACAAACAGCTTGTGGTCTCTTTCAATCTTTCCGCAATACAGTCCTCAATGTCGTCAATGAAACTCACACAAGACACTGGCTCACAATCTTTTTTTATCAAAAACAACCGAGGGTGAAAGAAGGCAAGAAGACTTGAAATAAACGAACCATCAATACGAATGTGCAACCTTAGTTTCCAAAACTAATCGGAAACAGAAAAGGAAAAAGATCTACTAAAAATATACAATAGACATAATTTTCCAAATATAGAAAATATAATACAAAACACGCATTTCCAAAAACACATACTAGCAAATAAGGCCATATGAAAAAACAAATTGAATAACATCAGAGGATCTTAAACAATTATTTAATCATGATCTGTAACAAACTCCCCCTTTTGCTATAATTGTTAAGACACGACAAACAAACCACACCAAACAAGAAGCAAAGCAACAAACAATTCAACTTTCAATAGAAACCAAACTAATTCCTCCTTTTGTCTATCTTAAAAGAAAATAACAAGGAAATCATCAAAGCAATAACATTCACAAGCAATCAAGCATCTTCATTTCTCCCATCAGTGTGAGCAAAAGAACCATGAAGCAATTGCAGCATCTCATCAATTTTAGCTTTCTTCTAAGATAATCGTTGTATAAGAAGTCCTAGCTCTTTAGATTCATTAGCAAGAACATGAACAGTCTTTTTACCACACGGAGTATCAAGAAAAACTCGACTTGGCCCAACATCAACCTTAGGTAGATCAGTATGCACAAGGTTTGGAACATTCTTTCCCTAATATAATTTGTAGCTGAAGGAGAGAGCAGGAGGAATAGAACCAGGAACTTCTGAGGGAAGCAAAATATCAAGGTGCTGAGCAAGAATCATCCCACAAATTAGACGAGGGAAATACAGAGTGATCTTTACAGCTTGAGAGCCAATGTGTCTAGTCACTTGATTGAGGATGAACAGTCTATAATTAAACAGGGATCCAATACCAATCTGAAAGCGCAAGCTTGCAAGACTTGGGGATAAACCAGAGTTGTGAGACAAAGGACACCAACTTTCAACACCTATTTTGTGTAAGAGGGCATACTTAACATTGAGATCAGAGCAAGGAAGTTGACCACTTCTTGGCCAGGCTCCTTTAACTCCACTAGTAAGCTCAAACACAAGATCGGACATACATGGTTATGATTTTGTAACTTTATCATCAGTTTTCCTATCCAAATGCTTCTTAATGAGGGCAGTAGAGAACATGACACACCAACCTCTAACATGAAACTTGCGATATTCAGGGCTGTCAACACACCCAAATTGTTTCGAAAAATTAGCATAAAATTCATAAACCAGTTGAGGATAGTAGGGATCAAGATTCAGAACAGATTTGACAAGCTCAACTTTAATTAATAGTCCCAAGATCTCAAGGCAGTCCTGAGCTTGCTCGGAAAGCTCCTTTTCAACAGCAATTTTGTAGTTCACAATATACTGTCAAACTTGAGCACTGTCAATAGAGTGGAATGAGATACCATCAAGAGAACCAATGGAACCTTCAGGTGAGGTTTCTTCTTCCTTTGCTCAAGTTTACTAGGTCGATCTTCTTTAGAAACATAATCTTTTTCATTGTTAAACAAACCAACAACTTCCTCTTCCCAATCTCCATCCGTTATTGGCCTTCTCGTCATCAACATTTTTAAAAGGACTACCATTAGTATCACTGATATTTTTCTTTCCTTTGGTGTTCAATCTTGCAATGGGAACGTTGTCTTCAGAAGAGTCACTAGCATGAGTAGAGTTATTGGAATTCTCACTCGAGTCTCTTGAATTCTCAAAAGTTTGCATCTCACTTTCAAATTCATCTGGATTCTCTGAGGGGTCAAAGTTATTCTCTAGTAACTTAATTCCAAAACTACCTCTAGTAACTTAATTCCAGAACTATCTTCTTTAGATACTATTTCTTTACTACGTCATATGACTCAATTGAGTCAGCAATAACTTCAGAATTGTCTAACAATCCGAATGATACAACATTTGAAAGGACATCAAGAGAGTGGTCTTCCACGCCTACAAAAATAAGGATGTTTTCAACATTTTTACCAAAGACACCCTCAAGATTAGAAATTATGCGCACCTCGCTGGCGAAATTGACTTTTCCTTTAGTCTTAGGGCTCTTTCTAGAACTTTCACCCTCATGAGTTTTTTTGATACTTTCAACGATTACATGCATAGATTGATTAACATTTTCAACATTAGGTATTTTAGGAAATGGCATTACCTGATGTATGTTTGGAAGGTTCTCTGGTTGACTGATCAAGAAGCTATTTCTCAAGAGCAATTTCAACATCGTGGCCTACAATGTCCTGCATGGTCAGATGGGTGGTGCAAACCCCCTTTTTCCTTTTTGCCCCACTTTTTTCCATGTGAACACCCCTCTTTCTTTTAGATACAGAGTCGAACAGAGACATAGGTTGAGAAGAGCCTTTGGGTTCCTGAACTGCTAGAGCAACTCCAGGAGAAGATGAAACATTTTTTTTCTAACATTTGACTCTTTGACATTCTCGAAAGTCGAATAACTAGCACTCACTTCCACCTTTTTTCCGATTGACTTTTTGCTTGTAGCGAACCATCTCTACACTAGTTATTAAGTTACACATGAACCACCAAACAAAAAGAAGATAGCAAGACTTTCAAAGAAGCCCCTATTCTTAAATTAATTTTCGTTCCAACCCTTCAAAACCTTAAGAACCATAATCAACAACAGTTTTAAACAAACACACATTCTTAAATTAATTTTCATTTCAATACTTTAAAACCTTATAAAGCATAATCAACAACAAAACTATCGAACAAGCTTATATTCTTAAATTAATTTTCATTTCAACATTTTAAAACCTTATGAACCATAATCAACTACAAGACTATCAAACAAAACAAGCAAGCTTCAAACACCACAATTTATGCACACAAATTATTCAATCCACATTTTTACCAAGAACAAGAAAGAAATCCGTCAAATTCAAACTATTCAATCATAATAAGAATTCACAAACTATTCACGTTAATTATAACTCTCTTATGTTTTGGTTATCACAAAGAAATAAACAGCAAAGTTCTTAAACAAAATGAGACAATTATAACAATCAACAAGAAGACTTAAAAACAAAAATCTTATGAACCATAATCATTAAAATAAAAACAAAAAGAATGAAATAACTTTAGGTTACTAAATTGAAAATAAATATCAAAAGAAAATTTTACCTTTGGAGTACTCAAACAACCCGCACGAAAATCGTGAACAGCTTTGTTCAACCCACAAGCTAATGGAACAGATCCGACCTTGAAAATCTCAAACAAATTGGAGCTTGAACAAATTTGAACGAAGAACGGATTGGACGAGCTGGCAGACTCACAATCTGAAATGACGGACGCGAGCAAATCTGGATGCAAGCTACCGGACTCCTTCAAGCTGACGAACAAACGGATAGTTGGAGGTGACAGACAAAAGCTGCTGACGAGAGCTGACGAACAATTCCTTGGAGGCGAACGATGAAGGCAAAGGGAAAGAGTTTTGGGGAGAGAAAATTTGTGAGAAAAGAGAGAAATAATTTTAAGAAATGAGGGTTTTTAGTAGAGGGGGCGGTTTATATTGTCGATTTTAAACTGACATTGTAGCTTCATTAATATTATTTTTAATGTGAGTTTAAAACTGACATTAAATTTTTTTTTTTACAACCGACATTGTACATTCATTTTTATTTTTTCCAATCGACATCTTCACCCAGATTTGTAGTGGTGGTACATACTTTAGAGGAGTAATGATAGTGCCGAACAAATAGCTTGTGGTATCTGTTTAATCTTTTCGCAGTACAGTCTTGAATGTCGTCAATGAAGCTCACACAAAACAACGAATCACAATCTTCTTTATCAAAAAATGGCCAAGAGCGAAAGGAGGCAAGAAGACTTTAAATAAACGAACCACACCAATACAGATGTATAGCCCTAGTTTCCAAAACTAAGTAGAAACGAAAAACGGAAAAGATTTGCCTAAAAATATACAGCATACATAAATTTCTAAATATGTAAAATATAATACAGAATTCACATTTTCAAAAGCACATGCTAGCGGAGAAAACTATATGCAAAAACAAATCGAATAACATTAGAGGATCTTAAACATTATTGCCAATCATGATCTGTAACAGTTAATATTTCAAGGTTGATTTCAATTGATGAAAGCATTTCAATAATAGCCATTGATAACTAATAGGAAATTAAAAAGCTAATATTTCAAGGTTGTATTAATATCTTTCAAATTGAAAGTTATTATTGATAGCAGCTATTAGTGATAGCCACTTATAGCTGCTATAAGTGGCTATCATAAATAGATGCTATCAGCAATAACTTTCAATTTGAGAAAACTAAGCAGAACACAAAAAATGGTGAACTGTGCATGGGCTTTTTAGTCTTTTACCATATCTAGGCCTCTTTTTGTGTTATATATACAATTATTTTATCCTTGTGCTATATGTGCTATTATTTTAGGCTTGATTGTCATTTATTCAACCAGCCTTAAAATGTACATGTTTAATACCAAAATGAGCATAACTCAACTAACATATCTAGATGTGTAGACGACCCAGAGGTATGTGGTTTGTATCCCCCACTCCTAATTGTACTAAAAAATAATCTTGGATAAAAATATATGAAATAGATGAATATTTCTAACAAACTAGATGTTCATCATATAAATGTGCTTAGTGGCTAAAGGCTATGTGTCTACTAATGACACATCCTTAGTGGCCATGAAATGCCGCTGCCTACTTGCCAAATTGCCTATGAATAGAGGCTTTTGGTGGATATTGTAATATACACATTGGTGAAAAAAGAAAGAAAAGATTGGTGAAATTTGAGAATTTTATTTTTCATAAAATCCCACTTTCTTTATTTTAGTTTATTTTATTTAATTTGGTTATTTTAATTACTTTTATATTATTTTATTATTATAATTTTTCAATTTTCGTACTCCCGTTTTTCTGTCATTTTGCTCCTCAATTTTACAATATTTCTAAAATAAATTGAACAAAGAAAAATTTTCATAGGGAACTAGAACCCTACAAGTTTCCGCAAAGAATTCCCACCTTGATTCCTGCAAAATTAAATGGAAACTTTTGTGGGATGGGGAATGAAAATAAGGGTGGAGATGGGGCAAGAAAGTCACCTCTATCTTCTCAGGCCTTGTAAACACATCTCTATGCTTAGGTCCAAAGTGGAAAATGAAAAATATCATACTATTATAGAAAATCTGTATATTGATATAAATATAGGCCAATACCGGATGAAATAGACCATATAACACTAGCTAAATAAAATTAAACAATGAAAATACTTTTCTATTTTAATTTTTAGCCAAAATATACTTTTTTATCTCTGAGATTCTAAAAGAAACACTTTAGTGCTCAAGTTTGAAAAATGCTTCTAGATGGTCTCTAAATTAATAATTTTAACCGTTAATAATTGATTAATTGAAAAGTGACGTGGCAGAGGTTATAACTTTTACTAATTTCATATATATATATATATATATTTTTTTTTTTTTTTTTTAAGTGGGATGGATCAGTGTAACCCTTCATGGCCATGTCGTCAGATGTAGAGAACTCCATTGTAGTTGAAGCAGAATTTTGAGAGCCCATTAAATGGCGAAGCCATTCTCTTCCATATTGTAATAAGTCGTCTGATCAGAACCATATGCCACCTTGATGGCTCTCTGGCCACGACCACGAGGACGATAAAAAAATTGTAATGAATAAAAAAAAAAATATATATATATATATATATATATATATAAAGATATTTGTAAATTTAGAACTGGTTTTTTTAAAGTCCCTTCTCAAATATAGCAAAAGGAACCAAAATATTTACAAATATAGCAAAATGTTATCAATGTATTTGTGATAAACTGTGATAAATTGTGATAGAGGATGTATTTTGCTATATTTATAAATATTTTCAACAGTTTTGCCCTTTAAGATAATTTCCCTTTTTTTAAATTACAAATAGGGCAAAAAATTTAAGTTTGATTTCTGTTTTTTTTTTATTATTATTCTAATTTTGTGTATCAGTAAATATATATGATATACTTTATATTTGGCATATTAGTTAATTGATATATTTTATTATTGGTATCTCAATAAATTAAAATACTTTATTTTTATTATTTCAATAAACTGATATTCTTAATATAAAATATATCTGTTTCATGCAATTAATCTACCATAATTTTACTTAATTGTCTGATGTAATGTTTTTGTTTTGCTTTGATATGGAGTTGTTTACATTTAATTAGTTGGATTTTGATGGTCTAATATAGGTTTTGATTTAGTTTTCTTGTGTTAAAAAAAAAATCTATCTAATTTTGATGGTATATTTTAATTGCATTAATTGTATCGACTAATCAACAAAATATAAAGTATATATCAATTAATTTGTTCTATTCTCAAATTTTTTTATGATTTTGATGACATGTAAGTTACATTTAATTTGGTATATCAATCGTATAATGTATGTATTTCATATTTCTTATTTTGGTTGATCGATATACCATATTTAGAGAGAAAGAAAAGAATATCAACAATATTGCTAATATACAGAATTTAAAGAGAAAGAAAAGTATAATATTTGGTGTATCAGTAGTATATCGTCATTCGTTCAAAACACAATATTAAGTGTTATATTGGTGTGTTAGTAGTTTATTGGTACTCGTTTGAAATTCATTTAAAATTTAACAATGGTGTATCAATAATATATTAGTAGTTAATTAAAAAATCATTTCAAGTAGTATATCAATGTCGTCAATTCAAAATTCATTCCCAATATGACACGGGTGTATCATTACTATATTAGTACTTATTAAAAATATATTTATTCTAGTATATGAGTTGTAGATAACCACATGTCCAAAATTCAATCTCAAGTGTAACATTGGTATATCAATAGTATATATTGTTCAAAATGATTACTAACGGGACGAATTGAGCCATTATAAATGAATGATGATGTACTAGAAAATTAGTACTCTAAAAGAAATGAATAAAGATTCAAATTAAATTTGTGAATAATAAATCAAGGCAAAACCACTTACAGATAAAGTTGATACAATTAACAATAAATTTGGTATATATCAATTGTATAACTGACCCATTTTAGTTAATTGACGAATATAACAAATATAAAATATATCAGTTATCTTATACACCAAACATAATTAAATATATATATATATAGATAAAACAAAAAAAAAATAGAGCTTTCTAAGACTATATTCCTATGGTACTAAAAAAAACAAAACAAATTTTTGAGGTCAATAAAAACCAAAATAGGAGAATTAAAAAAAAAAAAATATATATATATATAGATAAAACAAAAAAAAAATAGAGCTTTCTAAGACTATATTCCTATGGTACTAAAAAAAACAAAACAAATTTTTGAGGTCAATAAAAACCAAAATAGGAGAATTAAAAAAAAAAAAATATATATATATATAGATAAAACAAAAAAAAAATAGAGCTTTCTAAGACTATATTCCTATGGTACTAAAAAAAACAAAACAAATTTTTGAGGTCAATAAAAGCCAAAATATGAGAATTAAAAAAAAAAAAAAATCTAAAAACTCAATAGGCATAAAACATATAGGTCTGAATTAAAAAGTTAGATGTTCGAACTTTTCTTCCCTCTATGTGGTTGAAGTTAAAAAAATAATTAAAAAATATATAATTGGTTGAAGTTAAAAAAATAATTAAAAAATATATAATTGAATCATTTATTTA
Organism: Citrullus colocynthis; assembly: GCA_031780015.1. NCBI lineage: Eukaryota > Viridiplantae > Streptophyta > Magnoliopsida > Cucurbitales > Cucurbitaceae > Citrullus > Citrullus colocynthis. The sequence continues at coordinate 168,538 of QLSR01000298.1, forward strand.
TTCCAAACGTGATGCATGCAAATTTAAGTGTGCCCTTTGGCATAAAATAAATAAAAGCTACAAATTACCAGAGGAATCCATAAGATATGGACCCACCTTTAAGGCTTGTTGGCTAAAGCTCTCCCTCAGCCAGCTAGGTATTGTCCTGTTGCTATCCCTTGGCCTTCAACTCTGTCTCCTCTTTAAATTCTTCACTTCTCAAAAGAGCTATAAATAAGAGTGGAAATCAAAGCAAATGGCACAGCAAAATCTCTCTTTCCTTCCCTCTACAAAAAGGTCTAAAAAAACTCTCCAATTTCTTCTGTGTTTTGTGAAAACATGTCAGCAGTTCCTAACAATCCCCTTGCTCCATTGGTTCATCCAAAACTTTCAGCCACCAAAGACGACCCAAGCCTAAGGCACTTGACCGATGAGACAGTCACCACTCACATTTATACTAAACACCGTGAGGACGACAGAGTCAAGATTGATGTAGACAATTATATTGCACTTGTTGAAAGTATCATCACAACGGCTGATCGAATTACCGAAACCGTTACCCAAGTATTTATTTCTAATCTTTGTGTTAAAACTATTTGTTATAATCCACCCTGCTATGCTTTTAGGTTGAACAGTAATTTAACATGGTATAAAAGCTTAAGGTTCCCCGTGTTTGAATCCTTGTAATTATATTGTAGTTTATTCTTCAATCAAAATTAAATTTTACTCGTTGGGTCTTCTATAAATTTTCAAAACCATAAGTGATTTAAGAGAGTCCTAAACTAGTGTTATAATTAAATTTAATTTGTCATAATTCATTCCCTTATGTTTTTGGATTGAGTGTGCTAAATATCCATCATAACAAAACTGCAGGGGACCGAAGGACGTTTGATATTCTCAGATGATTTCTTGAAGGTCAATGCTGTTGATCCACCCCTTTGTACCCTTCACCATGTCTCAAGCCAGGTCTTTGTAGAAAAAAAATTATTCTATTAATTAATCAATGTGTTTAGGCTGGTTTGATAACATTTTTATTTATAGTTTTCCATACTGAAACAAAAGAACGAAAAGAATATTAAACGAGTCTTAATTAATTATATATATATATATATTAATGTCGTATGATTATTGTGTCAGCTGTCTTGCAAAGCCCCAGGAATAGAAAAGGCACATGAAACGACCTTAGATATTCTTGATATATTGGTGAGTTACCCATGGGAGGCAAAAGCAGTGCTAACATTGACTGCTTTTGCAACTGAATATGGAGACATTTGGCATCTCAACCATTATTCACTTTTAGACCCACTTGCTAAATCATTGGCTATGATCAAGCGAGTTCCTTTGTTGAAGAAACAATTGGATTCCATCAAATACCGCCAAGTTCTTCTTTCTCCCAACAGTTTGATCTACAGCTGCTTGCGAGCTATGAAATACATTAGCCAACTCAAGAATTTCGCTAAATATGATGTCAAAGAGCTTTCTGAGTTGTCCTCTGTCCTTCGCCAAATTCCATTGGTTTCTTATTGGATCATACACATTATTGTTGCTTCCCGAATCGAGATTTCGAGTTATTTGAGTGAGACTGAGTAAGTATTTTAGACTTTGTTTGATAACTAATTAAGCTTATAAACCATACTAAACCTATAAATTTTATTTCTTCATTGTGTTGTCTACTTTCTTTTCATGTCTTTTCAAAAAGTCAAATTTTTAAAACTAAATAAAAATAGTTCCTTAAAATGTGTTTTTGTGTTTAGTATTTAACTGAGAATTCAAATGTTGTTTTTGTAATAAATTGAAAACAATAGTAAGGAAACTAAGATTGAAATGATCATAAAAATCTTTTTTTTTTTTTCTTTTTTTTCTTTTTTATCATATCAATCCTTTTTCATATTTATGAGACTAATTTTATGGCAATATTATCTTCAGGGGTCAATCGCAAAAGTATATGAATGAGTTGGCTGAAAAGATTAACTCTATACTCTTTACACTTGAGAATCATCTCAACGTCATTCGAGCACAACAAGGTCAATTTTCAGACATGTTTGTACGAAATAGAGATAGGGCCAAATATCAATCCACAAATCAAAGAAAATACATAGATTATTAGGTTATAATATCTAAATTATATTGATCTAAGTCATACAACTAAAGCATTTAGATTAGGATTGTTGACTTAACATGGTATTGAGCATGAGATCTTGCGTTCAAACTCTTGTAATGTCATATCTTCTCTAATTAAAATTAACGTACACTTCCACCTGTTGGACCTTATACAAATTTTCTGTACCATAACCTATCATATTAAGCTTTTGTATTGGTAGCTTGACTTGGTATTAGAGAAGTCGATCCTATATTTGAACTCCTTTAATGCCATTTCCTCTCAAATCAATATTGATTTTCACTCATTAATGTTCTTTCCTTAATTTACTGTAACCTCTCATATTAATTTTTTGAATAATTTTGATTTAGCATAGTATTAGAGGAAGAAGGTTTTATGGTGCTCAAACTTCTGTAATATAATAATCTCCTCCACAAAGGTTTTATGGTGCTCAAACTTCTGTAATATAATAATCTCCTCTACAATTAATATTGATTCTCATCTGTTGAGATTTCTACCAACTTTTTAATTTCACAAACCTATCAAATTAAGGTTTTAAGTTTATTGGTGATTTAACATAGTATCAAAACAAAAAAAAGTTTTATGTTTTAACTCCTTCAAGTCATTTTCTCTTCAATTGATGTTAATTTCTCTTTATTATATATATATATATATATCATAACCTATTAGCTTTAAGTTTCTTTGTTGATTGGTAATTTAACATAAAGAGCTATATATATAGATGATATGAACGGCCTACTTAGCTTCCTCGAGCAATACGGCTAGAAGAAAACTTAGCTTGTACTTCATACCTATGTTGAGTTACATTACTAACTTGAAAATCATATATTATTATATATAATATGTTTGCAGATGAAATTAATCTATATAAATGGCTTGTGGATCACATTGATAACTTCCCCACTGAGATAACATTAGTTGTGCCTAAGCTTATTGAAGGCAAGGTTGATGCAAGGCCTTTCATTGATGGTTCTACAAGATTGCAGGTCCTCCCCATGCATATTTTATTTTTATATATATTTGATTTAATTAATTCTATTTAACATACATTAATTTGAGATATATTTAATTTTATATACGCATATATACAGGTTAGTGTTGAAGATGCTTTGAAAGACAAGAATGTGATCTTGATAATTTCTGGATTAGATATCTCTGAGGATGATATTAGAGCTGTTCATACAATTTACAATGAAGTGAAAAGGGAAGATAAATACAAGATTGTTTGGATCCCTGTAATTACTGTAGAATCTCATGAAGAAGAAGAAGAAGCTAGAAAGAAGTATGAATACGTAAGCTCTTTAATGAAATGGTATATTGTGCCATACGCTACAAAAATTGCTGGTTGGAGATATCTTGAGGAGAATTGGCAACTTAGACAAGATCCATTGGTGGTTGTTATGAACTCAAAATCAAGAGTTGAATTTACAAATGCAATCCATTTGATTCGAGTTTGGGGAACTGAAGCTATTCCATTTACCAATGGAAGAATTAATGCTTTGTTGGGAAAGAATTGGCCTGAATCCACCCTTTTAAAATTTATTGAGCAACCAAGATTGAGAAGTTGGGTACGTAAATTTATCTTTCCTTTTTCATTCCCACATATTTATGTTTTTTCTTTTCCTAAAGTCATTTTAATTCATAGTTTATGTCTTGGAGGTTTAACTGTTGATATGAGTAAGTTTTATTTTCAAATATAGCAAAATGAGCCAAAATATTTACACATATAGCAAAATATAGTGATAGATGATAGATATTGTCATTTTGCTATATTTGAAAATATTTAAAGCAACAATAATAATTATGACGTGAATTCTTTACGTGATTTTAATTTTAGTTAATATAATTATTTTAAATTAAGGGTTCTTTTCAAATATAGTAAAATGAGTCAAACTATTTACAAATATAGAAAAAATTTATTGTCTATTAGTGATAGACAACGATAGACTATAATAGACTTCCATCACTCAAGCAATAGAAGTCTATCTTGGTTTATCGTTGATAGACAGTAACATTTTTCTATATTTGTAAATAATTTGATATTTTTTCTATTTATAATATTTTTTCTTGAATTAATTATTAGAATATTTATCATAAATGACCAAACGTGAGAGTCAGCAAGAACTCAAACATAAAATGTATAATCTTTAAATTTAATATAAATGAAAACTTATAAACGAACAACTCAAATCCAAATGCAAAAAAGAAAAAAAAATAAATAAATAATAACATTTTCTAAAATGAGGATGCAAATGGAATCTAAGCACTTAAAACTCAAAAGTAAAAGCACAACAACATTTTGAAATTTAGGGGTCAAATAAAATTAATTATACTCAAAATTCTTAATAACAAAAAAGTTTTTTTTCTCCTTAAATTTACTATAACTCGTTAGATTAGGCTCCATCTAGTAAGACTTTTCTTTTTTCTTTTGTAATTTTTCCTTCACGATTTTTCAATTATGATTCTCATCTTTATGAAAAAATCACTTAATCCCTAGTGAGATTCTAAAAACAAAAATATGTTTTTGAAAACACGTTTTTTTATTTTTTTTAAAATTAATTTGTTGAAAACATTGGTAGAAAGTTGATAACAAAATATAGAAATTTATGAAATGAAACTAGTGTGAATGAACATAATTTTTTTTAAAAAAATTGATTATCAAATGGGACCTTGACTTTTTGTGTTCACTTATTGGTGATTGAACATTAGTATATTTAAAAGTAAGAGATGTTTTTAACATTATCATATAGTGTTCCATTAATTTAAAAGTACCTGGATTCAATAGTGATTTAACATTGATGAAGCATCTTGTATTTCGTTTTTGTTAGGTCAATCAAGAGAGAAGCATCATATTTTATGGTGGAAAGGATCCAAATTGGATCCAACAATTCGAAGAGAAAGTAGTAGAGATTAAGAACGACCCTTACATAAAGGAAAAAGGAAACACATTCGAAATCGTACGAGTGGGACAGAACATCAAAGGAGAGAACAATGACTTTACACTTACACCTCGTTTTTGGGTAACCCAATGGGGTTACTTCGTAATCAAGAGTCAACTAAAAGGTTCAAGTGCAACTGAAACAACTGAAGATATCCTACGACTCATATCATATGAAAATGAAAATGGTTGGGCAATCCTAGCCGTTGGGTCAGCTCCATTGCTTGTTGGGCGTGGCAATTTGATGCTGGGAGTGCTCCAAGATTTCAACAAATGGAAAAGAAATATGAACATAAAAGCTTTCCCTGATGCATTTAGAGATTACTTCAGTGAGTTGAATCTCAAATTTCATACTTGTGAAAGAATGACACTTCCTGGATTTAGTGGATGGATTCCTATGATTGTGAATTGTCCCGAATGTCCTCGCTTCATGGAGACTGGTATAAGCTTCAAGTGTAACCATGGCCGCCCTGAACTGTCATGAAGATGATGATGATACCAAACACACACAAATGTTTGGTATATAATATACATACTATATATATTATATATATTACTCTACTAAATAATATGAGGTTCATTCGACTGCATCTTCTTGTACTATTTCATCAAGTTTGAGCCTATTAGGCTACAATGAATTATACCATATGGATGAAAAGCTTGTTGCTTCTTCTGTCTCTTTGCTTTTTAAAATAGTTTTTTATTTTCACCTTTGCAAACACAAAGTTCCTACTACAAATTAACGTGTAAGCAGAGTACAATCGACAGTTTTTCATAATTAGCATCTTGAATTAGGAGGGTGTTGAAGTTTTCAATTTGAGATGACTACGAGACAACCACATTAGTTATAAATTTGAGAGACTTCTTTCTCATACATACAAAGATAAAAATATCGACCACATTGTGGCGGCCTTATTGAAAACTTTTTCAGTGTTTTAGAAGTATAAGCCTTCAAATGTCATTTACTATTAAAGTATTTAAGCTCACTAAACTGATCACATAGACCTAAAAATCGAACAATTATTTTAAGTTATGACACGGTGTTCTAAAAATATATAATATTAAATAAATAAAAAGCTGTGACACTTGTACCTGAGTTTAAAATTAAATATTGTTAATTATATTTTAATACATTCATAATAAAACACCATTTATTTTTTATACTTTGAATATTGTTAATTTAGAATTAAAACAATTTTTTAAATGTTAATTTGTTGGGTTATACTTAAATGTAATTTTTAAAATATTAATATGAATAAGTCTATTTATATACTTTTTTTTATCTTAAAATCATAAAATTATGTATAATTTTGAAAGGTTGTCAATTAAATATAGATGGAGATAAATAATAATAATTTTGTAGATAAAAAAAACCACTTTTTAAATATAGCAAAATGAACCAAACCATTTACAAATATAGAAAAACTTTATTGTCTATCGTTGATAGACAATAAAATTTTTTTATATTTGTAAATAGTTAATATTTTTTTTTATTTATAATAATCTTCCTAAAAGTAATGTGATTATTTGTTATAAGAAATTTTAGTCTAAAGTAAAATTATTGTAAGTGCCACATGCGGGAAGTGAGAGAAGGAGAGTTTTCCAAAAACTATATTAATTTTGTCAATTTTAATATACATTACGTAAATATAGTTGCCAATATTATGATTTTTAAGATGATACAAATATCATTCTAAAATTAAATTACTATATATTGATGTATAGAAATATAAGATTTTTATAATTTATGCAATTAATAAAAATTATTTTGCAGCGGTATACTTTATATTACACTTTTTAAATTTGAATACCGATATCATATCTAAAATATTTTATATAATTTATATCTTAAAAGTATAATGTTTTTAGAAAAAAAAAAAATTGCTATTGTTTTGTTTACAGAAATCCATGGTCAATTTTTTATTTTTATAAATTATTTATATTTTAATGAATAATTATTTATAACATAATTTATTTATTGAAAAATTATTTTAAATGACAAAACTATTGAAAATATTTACAAATAACAGCAAAATATCATAGTCTATTTGCGAACTGCAATAAATCGTAATAGACTACTATATGTGTCTATCATGACATAAATAAACTCAAATAGTAGTTTATTGCAGATAGACAGTTAAATTTTGTTATATTTGTGAATATTTTAGTTCATTTTCCTATATTTGAATTCAGTCCTAATTTATTTATGAAATATTTTGGAAATTGACTTACTTCACAAGAATATTTCATAAATATCCTAAACTTTGACTATATTCCAAAATTAGATTTCTACATAATTTTGGGACAATTTTAACTTTTTGGTGCATTCTATCTCATATTTAATTTCATATTATTTTATCACTAAAATAATTTTTAAAAAATCAACCAAATTTAATATTAATATTTAGAAATTTTATTTTTGAAATAAACATTAATCACGTTATACATATCATCATTAAACTAATATGGTATATATTCCTCAAATTAAGGAATATGATAGATACATTCTCGTTTATATTTAATTTTTGTAATATTTTATAATTAAAATATGAAAAAAAATAGTTTTTTTATAAAAATATATTTTTTCAAATCATCACAAAATTTTTTTTTATATAGATTTTAGATGTTGAGTTTAGGAATTTTTTTTTAAGGATATTTTTTCCAATTAGTTACAGATTTGTCACAAATTTTCCCTTTTATAAAATTCGAATTTGACTTAAAATTCAAAATCCCTAATTCAAAATATATACAATGTTATTTCAAATATATACGAGGTTATTTTCAAATGTATTTAGAATAAGTACAAATTTAAGGTTGTTATGTAATGTATATTGCATATTTTGATCTTAGTCTCATTTCTATTAAGATATATATATTTCACTTACTTTATCATGTATACACATGATATTTGAAATTGAGATATATATTCCACATACTTTGTCATATATACACATGTATATTACATTAAGATAGATCCTCAGATTATTTGAAATAAACCCATATGCATTTGATATTGAAAACAAAATGTACAAATAAATCTCATATATACTATGTATTAGCTCAAGTAACTTTTATGTTGAGTTTTGGAAAAAAAAAAATCATTTAATGAGCATGATTATGATATACTTTTTCAAGGATTTGATTTTGAAAATAAAACTGGTCGAAAAAAAAAAACTATTTGATGCACGCAAATATAATATATTTTCTTTTCTATATGTGTCTTTTATTATTTCTGTTTTTTTTAATTTTTTAAATTTTTTAAAATTTGTGGAGGGTGATATGGATATTGAGCCATATTTTTGTGTATTGTTTAGGCTCTTCATAAAAAATATGAAATTTAAGAAAATCTTATGATTAGGTTATAGGTATTGAAAGCCTTTTATTTTGGAAACCCATGGCCTTTATTGTGTGAAATTGAAGTTCTTAACTTGGTCCCTCATCTTTTTATATGTATTATTACCCTTAGCTTTAAATACGTAAAGTGAATACCTCTCTTTCTCTTATGGTTTATGGTGTCCTAATTTCTATTTCTGCTTTATCCAAGAGGGTCAAAAGCTTCACTTTGGGAACTTTAAAAACGAATCAATTCACTTATAAGCATTACTTATTAAGAATGTGTTGCCAAGGAAATTATTCTCATTGTTTGTCCACATCTTTTATATGTAATACTCAATACATTCAAACCTTCTTTCTCTCTCTCTCTCTCTCTCTCTCATATTTTATGTTCTTTTAAAAGGTTATAATTTACTTTTAGTCCCTAAATTTTCATAAAAATAACAATCTAATTCATGAACTTTGATTTGTAACGATTTAATGCTTATACTTTTAATTTTGTAACAATTTAGTCCCTAAACTTTATTATGTAACAATTTAGTTTTTGTAATTTAAAATTTGTAACAATTTATATAGTCACCCTCAATTATTTGTTCAAATTAGATTATATAACTACGATCAATTTCGTAAATGCCAAATATTTAAGGTGTCTTTTCGTAATACATTCTCATCTCTTTATTTGTAGTTTTCTTTTAAAACAAAAGAGAGTTTTAACCGTATCTATTTTCGTTTCTCGTTTTAAAACAAAAGTTGTTTATAACTTCTTGTTTCTTTTTCTTTCTTTTTTTTTTTTTCCCTAAACATAAATAAGAATACAATTATAATCGTTTATATAGCAAAATTGCTAGAAATATTTACAAATATAACAAAATATCATTGTCTATCACTCACACTAATAGACATCTACAGTGATAGATGATATAATAATCTATCAGTGATAGATATGATATTTTGCTATATTTGAAAACTGCTCATCTTTTAACTATTAACTTAACAAATACATAAATAAATATATAACATAAAAAAGTTTGGATATTTTATCTCAACAACTAATGTTATAAAATAAAACTTTTGCATTTCAAATTTAAAAATCATTATGAAACCACGTTTTGCTTCTTTTTATAAATAAAAGGAAAAGGAGACGAGAAACAATTATTAACTCATTTTTTTAGTACAATTGAAGGTAAGAAGATTTAAATTATAGACCATATGGTTATGAAAAGCCTCGAATGCCAATTGAGCAATGGGTGAAGTTTTTTTTTTTAATGGAAGAAGGTTGGAGTTAGGTTTAAATCGAATTATATATATATTAAATGTTATAATAATAATTAGTCCTCATCAATTAACAGATTCTGTGGAAACTTAATCAATATATATGTTGTGCAGCTTTAATTAAGTTGTGTTTTCGAATCAAAACTTTTGTCTTTCTTCAAATTAATTATTTGCAGTCTTAATGCTTTTTCACACTTCATGAATAAATACAACAGTAAACTTTTGTACCTTAAAATATTTCAAAAAGAAAACAATAAATAAAAACATTTTTATCATCATTTTCTATTGTCTACCTAATTACAGACTTTCATTTTCAAGTATGGAGATATTTTTTGTACATATATTCAACTACTTCACTCAATTAAAAAATAATAAATAAAAAGTAGCTTAATATTCTTAAAACACTTTTCAACCTGTAAATTTTAAGCTTCCCAAACGGAAGTTTTGCCTTTCTCCGAGTGAAAGAAAACCCATATATAAAAAAAAATAATAAATAAATAATAACTTAAACAATAGAACACAGGTCGATATGGTTCGATCCTCCCACCCACAATTTTGTTGAACTAAAATAAAGTTCTCTTCTAAATGATTGACAATGAGATTTTACCCTTAAATATGATCTTGTTAGGTTTAGTACACCCATGCTTGAGAATTGTTGAGTAATATATAAATAAAGAATATTATTACATCATGCGAGATCGTGTGAAATTCGAACCTTAAACTTCTAAAGGAAAGTAGAGAATGTTTAGGCGCATATATGTGTGTGTGTGTGTGAATATATGATTTGATTAATAGTAATTGTTTAATTAAATGGAAAAATTGTTAAAAATATTTTTAATCATAGCAAAATGTTATAGGTTATCAGCAATAAACAACGATAAACATCTATTAATACACTAATAGATATTTATCACTGTCTATGACACATTTTATTATATTTGTAAATATTTTGATTCATTTTGCTATATTTAAAAACATTGTTTTGATTAATATTATAGTACTAAACTTTAAAACAATTCCAAAGTGAACTCTTAAGTTAACTAAAACATATATGTAGGTATGTCAATTTAAAAAGAGATTTAGTCAAAATGTTTGGACTTGGGTGCACCTATTGAGATATATGTTTTTAAATAGAAAATTATTACATGTTTATAACATAACTTGTTGGCCCCACAAAATAAATTTGCTCAATTCGCCACCCTAATGTATTTACTAAAACGATAATAGCTCAACTAACATAAAACATATGCATACTATCAAAATGTCATCAAACTTATTAAAATGGTAACTCAAAACATACTTATTTAACAACATTTCTACAATATATAAATTTCTTATCCCTTGTGGGTATCAATATTTATTTTATTTAATCAATAATATATTATAATTTTATATAGCTTAATTATATATGGGTGTCACTCTTGTATATCAAATCTTGCCAAAGTCGATCTAGATGGAAAGTTCAAAACTAAATGAACTTTTCCTTTAGAGTGATGTTTACTTAGAGAATTTTGAGTAAGCTTGTTACCCAAAGTATCTTAGCTAAATTTAAAAAATACTATATATTTAGTCAATAGAAGCTTCAACAAGTTGCATATTCTTTAAGTACTCAATGAAACTTTGTAGAGAAACTTCACTAAAGCTCCAACTAGTATCACCCAATTATATTCATTCTTTCTTTGAACAAAAAATCCTGGAAATTCTTTGCTTTATCTCTCATTTTTCACCCATGTGAAAGCTATATATATAAATAAGATGCAAATCAAAGCAAAAATGAATATACAATAAAAAGGCATAAAATCAAAATCTATCTATCTATACTCTCAACTCTTTTGTAGAAATTAACCAAAGCAAACATGTCTGCATTTCGTCCCAAGACCTCGGCCACTGCTTTGGCACTTGCTTTATCACACGAAACCGACAAGGAAGAGCAAAGTCTAAAGCATTTGTCTGACGACGTTATCACGAATCGTATATTCACCATAAACAGCGACGATGAGACGACAAAGATCGACCTTGATAACTACATTTTGTTCATCGAAAGCGTCATCAAAACCTCAGATCACATTGCTGTTGCTTCTCATTGGGTTAGATTTCACATGCCTTCTCCATTCTCATTCTTCTTCATTCATCCTCAAGTTTTATTTAATTATTATAGGTTAAAATACTGTTTAGTCGCTGTACTATCAAATAATCTTCAATTTTAATCTCTATACTTTCGATAAATCTTAAAATTAGTTCAAAATATATTCACAGAGTGTCTTTTCTTATTATTGTTATTTAACCAACAAGTTCGATAAAAAAATTAGAGAATTAATAGAACACATAGATGTAATGCAACCTAAGCTACTTTGATAAAAAATTGCATTTTAACCATTATTATTTGATGCACGTGAAATTTGATATGATCATTTCATTTCAGGCACAAGGAAGCAAAGGGCATTTTGTATTGGCAGATGACTCCTTGAAATATCCCTCTCATATTGATCCTCCAGTTTGCACCCTTCATCAAATCTCAACAGAGGTCATTAATTACTAGCCAAAAGAAAAAAAAAAAAAACTTGTACATATTTTCCCAATAATTAGTATTTGCATTAATTGAAAGTAATATGTGTTCAAGAATGTCAAATTTTCAGATGACGTGTAAGGATCCAGGCGTAGAAACAACACACCAAACAACTCTCGACATTCTAAACAAATTGGCAAGATATCCTTGGGATGCGAAGGCGGTGCTGATATTCACGGCGTTTGCGACGAACTATGGAGTTTTGTGGCACCTCGACAATTACTCGCACTCGGATCCGCTCGCTAAATCATTGGCGACGATCAAGCGAGTGGCATTGCTGAGAAAGGAGTTGGATTCTGCGAAATATGGGCAGGTGTTTTTCAACCCAAACAGTATGATCTATAATTGCTTGAAGGCGATTAAATACATAAATGAATTCAGGAACTTATCAAAATATGATACAAAAGATGTGCCTGAGTTATCTGCAGCACTTCGCCAAATTCCTTTGGTTTCTTATTGGGTTATTCACACTCTTGTGGCTTCTAGCATTGAACTTCATTGCTATCTTTCTGGTGTCCAGTAAGTTTTCTTTTCGCTCTTTCATACGTCCGACCAAACTTCGAGATTTTCTTTCAGAATGGTAAACATGTTTTAGGTCTTCTTTATTATCCATTCTATTTTTTGTTTTTACTTTTGAAAATGATGTTTATAAACATTACTTTCACCCATAAATTTTCTCTTTTGTTATCTACTTTTCACTAACGTTTTGATAAGAACCAAGTTAAAATTTGAAAACTAAATGAAATAAGTCATTTTCAAAAACCTATTTTCATTTTTAGAATTTGTTAAGAATTCAAGTTTTTTTTTGAAAAAAAAAATGTGAGAAACCATAGTATATGCAATTAGAAGAAAACAAACATAGATTTTAAAACATTAAATTAAAAACAAAAATGTTATCATATGCAGCCTTGTTTCCAAAACGTTAGACCATCGTTTAATAGCTAAAGTCAAGCATAACTCAATCGTAATTGACATGATCTCACATCCCCATAATTGTTATACTAACAAAAAATGAAAAACCTCGTTTAATAACCATTTTATTATTTTGATTTTGATTTTTTATTAAGCTTCTTTCATTAATGGGTTCCTTTGTTTGGTTATCTACTTTTTGAGGAGTATTTTCAAAATTTAACTCAAGTTTTAAAAACTAAAAACAAAGTAGGTTTCTAAAAAGTTTGTTTTTATTTTTAGAATCTGGCTATGAATTCAAATGTTTTTTAGAAAAATGATGAAAACGTGAAGAACGTGAACACAATTTTTAAAAATTAAAACCAAAACTCAGATGATTATAAAACTTACTTTTATACATTGCTAATTAATGTTTTATTTTTTAATCTAAACTAACGGTTGTTGAGGCAATTTCAGAGGTCATACACTGAGATATTTGAATGACTTGTCTGAAAAAGTTGGATCAATAGTCGTGACACTAGAGAATCATCTGCACTTCATCCGGGAACAACAAGGTCGATTGTCAGCCCAATTTCTTTTTCTTTAATGGATTTTCTGTTTAAATCATTTAATTAATAAGAAAGGGGAAAAGTTAATAACAAAAAAAAAAAAAAAAAAAAAAAAGGATAATCATTACAACAAAACCATGAAGAATGTACAATATCAACATAACTTCATAAACAATTCATCAAAACTCTAAAACTAAAGAGTTAAGCCACTCATAGCTTTAAGCAACATGTTCATAACGATGTACATAAAGAAAGACTGTAAAGAAAGGGAAACTCTACTTAAAAGAAACTCTTGATTGAGGAAGCACCGTCAAGATGTCCTTGGTCTTCACGTCGAAACTCGAACGGCACCACCACTTTCTCCGAACTCTTTTCTCTCTTCCTTGCAGCTAACTCACTTTTTGAACTCTCTAATGGACTTTCTCTTAATTCTCTTCTTCTTATGTCTCTTGGTGTGTAGATTGGTGATTAGGGATGTTGGAAACCATCCAATTTATAGAGTTGGCCACCCAAAATTCTTTCCAAAAATATAGATTCTTNATTGATGGCAAACACAAAGCCAGGCCTCTCATTAACTGTTCTAATCAATTGGAGGTCTCTTCAAATACTTTTATTGAAAATATACTTTTTGAAAAGTATTTAAATTAGAAGGTATTCCAAATTGAGCCTAATCAGTCAGAATGGTATTGGATGCAGGAATACATTGAAGAGTTTTTGAAGGAAAAGAAGTTGATATTAATAGTTTCAAAGCGTTTGGATATTTCAAAAGAAGATCTAGAGATTCTTCATTCAATTTACAATGAAGTGAAAAAGGAAAATAAGTTTGAAATGGTTTGGATTCCTGTGATACCAGACCCTCCAAATGAAGGTGATGAGGAAGCATATGAATATTTAAAATCTACAATGAAATGGTACATAGTGCCATTTAGTACACAAATTGCAGGTGTTAGGTTTTTGGAGGAGAGATGGGAGCTTAGAGAAGATCTATTGATGGTTGTTCTCAATACACAATCAAAGATTGAATTTTCAAATGCGGTTCATTTGACAAGAGTATGGGAGAAAGAAGCTCTTCCTTTCACTTATGACAGAGCTAAAGCTTTGTTGAAGAAGAATTGGATTGATTCAACTGTTGTCAAATTTACTGACCAACCTAGGTTGAGGAGCTTGGTTGTGGTAACATTCTTGTTTCTCACTATGTTCTTTTTTTTCTCTTTTTGTATTTTCGTTCACTTTTTTTAGAACATATAGGTCTCATTTGATAACTATTTAGTTATTTGGAGTCTGTGAATACCTTCTGCTTGGAAATTCTATAACCATTTTTTCAATCAGATTAACCAGGAAAGGAACGTTATATTCTATGGAGGGCATAATCCCAGATGGATTAAAAAATTTGAAGAATCCGCAGAAGCCATGAAAAGAGATCCTACGACCAGAGAAGAAGGAATTACATTTGAATTAGTACCCGTAGGAATGAACAAAGGAGAACTTGATCCAGCCATCATGTTTCGTTTCTGGATGGCGCAACGAAGTTACTTCATTCTCAAGCACCAACTACATGGATCAACTGCATCTGAAGATATTTCGCGATTGATATCTTACGAAACTGAAGACGGATGGGCAATCATAACCAAAGGTCTGACAGTCGTCTTCGTTGGTGGTGGTGACCTGATATTAAAAGCAATGAATGAGTTTCAATTATGGAAGAAAAATCTGCGTCGAGTAGGCTTCTCAGGTTCTTTCAAAGATTACTTCGACGAGCTCACTGCCACGAGTCTTCACTGCACGCATGTGAATATTATTGGATTTAGCGGATGGATTCCTCTTTTCATCACCTGCCCTGTGTGCCGTCGCTACATGGGAAGTGGTATCAGATTCACATGTTGCCATGGAGGCCCTGATGTTCTTTAGATCATCATCTTATTCTTCTACTATTGCTAAATAATACCATTCGGCTGCCTCTTCTACATGTAGAGTCCCTAAAGCCATGTGGTTATACTATAATGCTGTTTCATATTTCCATACTAATATTTGGTTTCATCTTCTATATGATGAGCCTACGATCTATTTGGATTGTAGATTATGTTACGTGAGTATAATAAATATACAAGAGTTGAATGTTTGGGAATTCAGGATACATAAGATTCGAAAAATTAGTAAAACGAACATAGGTATTCAATATCCGCCAAAGCAAAATCAAGCCTTAAAGCTTAACAAAGATGAAGAA
Source organism: Citrullus colocynthis (assembly GCA_031780015.1). Taxonomy (NCBI): domain Eukaryota; kingdom Viridiplantae; phylum Streptophyta; class Magnoliopsida; order Cucurbitales; family Cucurbitaceae; genus Citrullus; species Citrullus colocynthis. Next base: position 184,426 of record QLSR01000298.1, read on the forward strand.
AATAACAGAATAGCATAATTGCATTACAGGCCCCTACTGTCCATCGTCCAAGAAACTTCCTACAAACATTTAGTTTCAATTAATAATGTCACCTAGACACTGTTCCATCCTGAAGACAACTTGATCTGGTTTTTATATACAGAGTACAAACTTGACAGTACAGTGCCAGAAATTCATTACGAAACAGGCCCTAAATAATCACCCTCCAAACTTACCAGTGCCTGAAACTCCCTTTCGGCCTCAAGCCACTTCGTGCCAATTACAATGAAACGCACTACTACATCTTTCTCAATTTTTGAGAGCTTGTCGTTCAAGAAGACAGGATTCTCACCCGGCACATAGCGGTAATCAGGCATTTTCAGGTAAGAGAGATAGATGTTCTCAACAGGGCCACATCTCAAGAAAACACCATGCTTGAGAACCTTGTGAACAACCCCTTCCAAGATCTCTCCCCTGTAAAGCTTGAAGGTGATACCACTAAAAATAACTGGAAACAAGACATCACCTGTCTGACGAACTTTCCCTTCTCCTATGTTTTCTAGAGTCGTAACTGCGAGGAAATAGCCAAGATCCTTGGTGGCCTTTTTGGTGGCAAATTCATCTAGTAGACGGATTATAATAGACCTTTGGAGCATCAAGCCCTTCGCGTCTAAGTTTTCAGCAGGAATTATGACATTCCATGGTAACTGCACTTTGAGAAACATTTCCCTGCTTTCTTCCTTCAACCTATCAGTAACCTTGAAGAGCAAGACTTGCAATTAGTATTTTTATTCCAAATATGCAAAAGCAAATTTTGGCAATTGCTAGTTATTAGCATTTTATCTAAATTCAAATAATGTGGAGCCTAAATTTAGCATATTTCTCAAATATCCGTAACAGAATTACAATGTTTTCTTTTTCCTAACTTTGAATAAGAATGATAATGAAATGAGCCTCATCCAATAGGGTTGCCCACCATTACCAGCTATATGATAGACCCCCAATCAGGAACGTCTATTCTCAAAGGAATGAGAGAAATAAGAGAGGAGGCAAAGTCGGCAAAATGATGTGATTAGTAGAGAATGAGAAAGTTGTTACGTGTGAGTGGGAGTTGTGTGATTGTGTGGGCCCTTGAGGATTATTCTGTTAGCTGAGCTTATTCCTTTAAGGGAGGTTGGGAGGTATCGTTCTTTTTAATCATTTGGACATATATCTTTTGTAGCTTTTTGAACATTGAGAGGAGGAAGATCTCGAGCTTCCTTGCCATTTGCTAAAATAGTGAACATATAAATTTGAGTCTATCACTATACACATCCCGATTCTTCACAAACTAGATTTCTTTCTCATATGAGGTTTTATCTCAAAATCAATTGACGATGGGATGAGTAACTCATATATCTTATAAAGATTGTGAGATCCCTTCATCGCTTCAATATGGGATACTCAATTCAACATAAATGTAAACAAAGCAGAGAAACGAAAATTTCATCAGTTACTTCCAAATCCAACAATGTCTAGAACAAATGGCACCGAAAGGCCAATCTGACTAAAAGGACTGACAGTTACACTCATCTCCCCAGACTCAACTTGCCTTTGCAAGCATAAAAATAGCTTACTTACTAACTTCCTTCCCCAAGAGACAATTTTCCATATGCTTTAGTCATGCTTCAAGATTTAATTAATTTGATAAGTAATGCATAACATTCACTCTCTTCATCTTTTCAACATAATCTATGGCCAGTCTAGAACAGAAAACTCACATTCTACTCCGATGATCACTATTTTTTTATTTTTCTCTGCCACCATATTTAGGAAAGCTTGGTTTTAAGATGAAAGGGGAATCGAGCAGGGGACTGCAGGATAACCCCAACAGCTCCCAACCCACGTTAAAAGTGGCAAGCAAAGAAGACGACAGGCGACAATAGATAGAATCCTTCAGTTTATCTGAAAACCTCAACCTCCAATAAGTTCCTTCTCAAAAATAAAATCCCTTGAAATAGTTGAAATCACTTTTATTATGTTTCAAAATCACTTCCAAACATACTTCTAGTCATTTAAAATCAATTTAATCACTTCTAAACGCAACTTTCAATTTTGAACATATTTGGGAGTGATTTTGAACCTAACAAAAGTGATTTTTACCATTTCAAAGCACACCCTAAATAATCAAGAACTTTAAAGACAATGGTCGAATAGAACCACTTTCCTTTCCCTAATGCGTGATCAGTAACGACATTATTCAGTAAATCCAAGCAACAAAATAACCGTACCAAGTTTGAAATTCTAATCATATAAAATCGGAGAAAAATAACGTAGGAAACCCTCTTCACATCCAACACAAACTAAGAAACGATCTTTGAAAATTTAGACAATGGCACTATTTTGGCCTCTGAAGTATTGGTTTTTTTGGTGTATAAGAGCGAAAGAGAGAGAGAATAAGAAAGTGTTATAGTTTAATAAATTCGAGCATCCCAATAATCATATCGAGAACCGCCGGACACGAATCAAAGAGAAACAAAAGAAATATTAAAAAAGCTAGGGTTTTAGAGCAGACCTGAAGAAGAAGAAGAAGAAGAAGCAGCAGCAGCAGCAGCAGCAACTAGCCCTTTCCGGTCTGGTTTCCGAGTTTCACGGCCTCCCGCTAAATCGCAATGACACCTTGACGGGCCTCATCTCTACTGGGCTTTTGCTTCTTTGTAAGTTGATAAAGCCCATTGGGCCAAGTTTGTTTTTGGACTTCATATTTTCTTTACCGACGTAATAGTCTAATGATCTATTATTTTATACAAAATTTTAGGCCAATTTATGTTTTCAACTCTCCTCACTATTCGTTTTTTCAAAAAAAAAAAATATACGTATAATAATATTAACTCCAAAAGACGCAGGTAAGGAAATATCTTACTATTATAAACTTTTCAAAATGGTTTTCTTTTCGAAACAGTTTCTCCAAAAAAAAATACTCATAAAAGAAAACAAGAATAAGCAAGAAGCTTCCAAAAACACATGGTATATTTGATATGGACACAAAGTATATTTGATATACGCACTAAGATATATTTTATATTTGTTTAAATTTTTTAGAAATAAACCAATGTGTATTTGACAAGTACATGAACAAAACAATTTATGCAATATGTCATTTTATATAAATATATATATATATGCAATGTATATCTACATTTTCCAATATATTACTAGTATATTCAACATATACTTGATATTTCACGGGAGAGACGATCGATTTTCAGTCAGGAATATGAAAGAAAATAAACAAAATATTTTAAAATGGAAGAAATCTTAATTTGAAATATCATGCATTAAAAGAATATCAACTAAAATTAATAAATAAAAAAAAAAACAAAGTTAACATGTAAAAATGGTGTTAAAATAATGGTGAAAATATTAAATTGGTCCAAAATTAAAGCTAAAACCTCTTAACAAAACAATTAGAAATTTATGACATTTATGAAATATAAGGCGTAGAAATAATTTTTGGTGTAAAAGTTTGTTTGGTTAACTAAATTAAAGTAAATATTTTAATCAAAGGGTTTGAAGAATGGTTTTAGATGATATCTAAGCCCATATTTGACAATTAATTGACAAGTTCAACCTCCTCGTTTAAGATCTAAGTACGCATGTAGCCAACTACAAAAGCAAGAATAAGAAAAATGTCACATCATAAATAAAATAATATTACATATTTTGTTAAATTGACTAATGTAGGCAATTATGTCATATTTCTATTAATCAACTTCTAGTCAAATAAATTAAGTGATTATTTAAAATCGTTTGTTAAATATTTGAATTTAAAATATTTTTTTTCTTGCTAAAAAAACATAGCTCAATTCTTATATAAGTGTGTTAGTAATCACAAGATTTGTGATTTGAATTCCTACCCATAATAATATGAAAAGAAAAAAAAATTTGACTATCATTTTTCTTTTTTTCTAATTCGATAATATATAGATAATATATAGGTCATAGGATAGAGATTTTGTACATACTTTATGCCATAATAAATAATTTTAACAAATAATTTTAATTATTTTTTAATACTATGATGTTCTATGTTATTTGGTCACGTCGGAATGTATGAAATAGGGTGGACCTCCGCGTGGCGATAAAATGTTTGTGTGAATTGTTGGGTTTTAACATAATATTAGAAATGCAGTTGCCCCACCATCAGAAAGATTGAAAAAATTGATGAGCTCCAAGCACTACAAAGGAGCTTATGCCTTTGGTTTCAAGTTGTCCCAGTTAGAAACACAGTTTATGTGTGTTAACTCTAGTTAAAATTTCCTTTTGTATTCTTTTAGTTTAAGAGTGGGAAAAAAGGTGTGAGTAGTATAAAAATTTTGAGAGAGTATTCTTGTAATTGGGATCGAGAAAGAGAATTGTTATGTGTGATTGTAATAATTTTTCACATGTAGTCCATGGTTTTTCTCTAGTTTGGAGTTTTTCCAAGTAAATTCTTGTGTTTCCAGTTTTTTTTTCTTTTAATTTTTTGTTATTTTTCTGCTTATTCCTACGTGAAAATTGGAGGTTTTTTCCAACCATTGGTATCAAAGTTGGGTTCATAATTTCTTGAATTTCTATGTTATGTGGTTACAGCATTGCTTGAACTTCCACATCAAAAAAGAATTCTAGAAACGAGTTGCGGTGTCTGTGAATAGTATGGGTTATTTATTATTTACAGATTTGTGAGGAGCAAAAACATATGTGTGTCAAGCTTTATGATTCCAATAAAGTTTGATGTGGAAAAATTTGATAGAAGGATCAACTTCGACTTGTGGCAAGTACAAGTCAAGAGATGTGTTACTACAATATAGATTACACAAATGCAAGTTAAGTGGTGATGGTGGCCCAATGCAGTCCAGGACTGATTCTAGCAGAGGTTCAAATAAGAAAATTCGAGCAGAAGATAAGCTATTGGGAATGTGAACAAATTGGTCGGGCATATGAAAAATAAAGCAGATTCATCAAATGGCTTTGGATCGAATGCTGATATTGTCATTCTCGTTAGGCATGACAATGACTTCCTTTGTCGAAAATAGAATTCATCCTTATGATATGTCTGCTTTACCATGATAGAAGATGTGATGTTAAAAGTTCCATAAGTTTATACGTAGGGCATTAATTTGGTGGTTGTGCAAGGTGTGTGTTGGAAGTTGTGTAAATCTCTAAAGAACTTCTAGAGCCAATAGGTAGAAGTTTGCACTATAACCATAAATTTTAGGAAGGTTTATTGAAGGTTATGCTAATTACCACAAAGTTAAGCTCACTTTAGCCATTGTTTTTACTAATTTGAGTATAAGAATAGAAAAATTCATATTTATATTATTATATTTAAATAATAGCTCATTATATTTTTAATTTCAACAATTAGAATTATATTTTTTTGTATTTATGCTTGAAAAGTTGATATTCTATGGCATATTTGGAAGATAAAAGGTCGGATTTCAACCTTTTTTTTATTGGAAAAAAAAAAAGATATGTTAAAAATTACAAATCATCACTTCGTTTTAATTTATTATTGGTGTTGTATGAACTAATAAATATATATATATATATATATTAACTATTTATAAATATAGAAAATTTTCATTATTTATTAATGATACATCGCGATATTAGTTTGATATTTTTTTATTTATAATAATTTCTCTTATTTTAAATTTTTAATTTATATTTTAATATTGCTAAAAAAATCTACTTTAAGATGTCCACATTATTAACACCATTTCATAAATGTTGATCACATCCATGCTTAATTGAATTCAATAAATGATTATCGTCCATAATATGAAATTATTTTTGGAAAAACTAATATATTAACTAGATAAAATAAGGTTGATTGCAAGTGAGCTTAAAAATGTTGATAGAATATATGTTGAGATTTTGTAAAGTCTAACTATCTAGATACATTCAACTACAAATTTGTTGAAAGAAATGTTGTTGATTTGCACGTGCGTAACTAGAAGATATATATTATTTTTTCAATAACAAAATTGTGACAAACATTTAATATTGGACAATTATTGACAAAAAACAAGTCAAAAACCGACATTGAAGATAATGTCCAATGTCAGTTGAAAATCGACATTAAAAATTGTATTCTAATCGATCGAAAACCAACATTGAAGGTAGCTAGCATTGAAATGTTGATCATGTATAATGTCAGTGGAAAACCAACATTAAAAACAACTGACGTTGAAGACTTTTTTTAATAACACGATCTTCAATGTCGGTTAACCAACATTGTATCCCTATAATGTTGGTTTTCCATTGACATTAAAGCTCAGATTTGTACTAGTGTCATGATCTTTTTCTCCTATTATCCTCAAAAGTATGTTGATCTTCCTCTTTCTACTTCAATCATTCTTTCCTCACTAATGCTTGCATCATTCATCATGATATACATCACGTGAAGGATGAATGTTTCTTTGGTTTGTTGAGAAGGAAGAGCAAGTTTGCCAAACACAAGATCTTTTGCAGTGGCAATATCAACTTGAGTGGACTCTGTCATGCATCTTGCCATCTTGTTTGCATTGACAAGCGTTTGACTCTCTTTGTGTTGAACTTCCTTGGAGTGATTGCATGTAACTGGCCTTGTTAGGAGTTAGTTGAAGCAGCCATTTCTTAATAAACTTCTTTGGATGTCATTGCTTCTTGGAAAGAAAGAGATTAGAGATAGAAGCTATCTCACTTGGCATGCCAATTTGTTCGCCTGAGATTTGGTTGTGGAAATGAGCTTGATTTTATTGATTCTTAATATAAGTGTTACAGTCTCTAATTTTTATCTTTTGATTTTTTCCCTTGAATGAAAAAATAATAATAATCCTTAGGTTTGTTGATTTTTTTGGATGATTAGTCCATGTCTTTGTTGATCTTCTTGGATGATTGGCCTTTGGGCTTGATAATCTTCTTGGAGCATCAACCTTTGGGCTTGTTGATCTTTTTGGATGATCGACTTTTGGGCTTGATGATCTTCAACTGGATAATCAACCTTAGGCTTGTTAATTAGTTTGTTGGATCGACCTCTGATCTGTTGATCGATTTGCATCAACCTTTGGCTTGTTGATCGTTTTGGATTGACCATTGGCTTGTTGATTGATTTAGATCGACCTTTAGCTTGTTGATCGGCTTGGATTGACCTTTAGCTTGTTGATCAACTTGGATTGGCCTTGACTTGGTCATCGACTTGTGAGCTTTTCTTGAGTTTGGAGATATTGAATCTTCAACTTGTAGGTTGTGAAGAGACGATCAATTTTTTGAAATCTTATGAATTCTGAATCATGGAATTCTCTAGATTCTCTAGCTTCTAATTCTTGTAAACTCTAACTTCTAATTCCAATGAGTGAATCGTAATGAATTGATGAATGTCTGCATGTTAAATCCCTTCGTCTCTGACTCAATCCTCAAATGATGGGTGATCTTATATATTTATAGAGTTTTGAAAGACCCTATATAGATTCGAGCTGAGGCTTGTTGATTTTGGGCCAAACTTTTAGGTTTGAGCTTAATCGGTTTATTTAAATTTTGTTCAATCCATTTTAGTAAGTCTTGGGATACAAGTGGTGTCATTTAATTTATTTTAGGGGAATTGCATTGAGTAGTAAATTTTTATTATATATTAGCATCAGTGTCATAAGTTTTTTAAATATTGCAAATATAGCAAAATTTGTTTAAAATAATATATATGGATAAAAATCATTTTATTTGATTTTTTCCTATTCCAAAAATATTCTCATCTCTTCAAACTTGTAAAATCAGGAGGAATTAGCTCTTTCTTGCTTCCCGTAAAGTGTTTATCAAAACTTTATGGAAAAATCGACAAAGAGCTAATTTCTTCCCAATAAGTTCAAACTTATCAAGAAGGAAGATCTTTGTTATTTTTTCGTAAAATTGGTCATCAGAATTTTATGGGAAAAGTCACAGAGGGCTCAACTCCTTCCTGATAAATTTAAACTTACTAGGAATTGAGGTCTCGGTTATTTTTCCATAAAATTGGTCATCATAACTTTATGGGAAAAGTGGCAGAGAGAGTTTGTGATTGTCATTTGATTACTATCAGTTTACTATTTGATGCTTAGTGTTTGTGATTTCTATTTGATTGCTATCTGATTTGAACTTTGCAGGTATATGCAAGGAGAACTTACCAGGAAAGAAATGTGTTATGTGACTTTTCTCGTAAAAGTCATGGAACACATTTCCTATTTGATTGTAGGTTTGTGATTTCTATCAGATTGCTATTTAAATGCTATCTGGTTGTCATTTGATTTCTATCCGATTGCTATTTAATTGCTATCTAGTTGCCATTTGATTTCTATCTAATTATTATTTGATTGTTATCTAGTTGCCATTTGATTTCTATCTGATTGTTATTTTATTGTTATCTGGTTGTCATTTGATTCCTATCTGATTATTATTTGATTGCTATATGGTTGCCATTTGATTCGTTTAAACTTTGCAAGTAGATGCGAGCAGAACTTACCAGAAGGAAATATGTTATGTAACTTTTTCCGTAAAGTTCTGACTTTACGAAAAAAGTCACAGAGAGCCAATTTCTTCTTGGTAAGTTCAAACTTACGAGGAAAGAATTAGCTCTCTGTCTTATTAGCTCTCCGTCGCTTTTCCCATAAAGTGTTGATTAGCACTTTACGGGAAAAGTCACAGAGGATAATTCCTTCCAGATAAATTCGAACTTATTGGGGAAGGAGTTGATCCCTCTATAGGGTTTTTTTCGACATTTTCTATTCAATCCATCAACAAAATTGGGTTGGACTTAAGAATTTTGTCATTTTTGTAAAATCATAAAACATGTGCTACAAGCCTAATTTTAATGAAACTTTTTTCATTTCTGCAACTGCCCATTTATTTTATGTCTTTTAATTTGATTCGACAACATATGTAAATTTGTAATTGGTATAAATTTATCAATTATTATTTTAAATGAATAGCATATCAATTTGTGATTTGGTCGAAGTTTCTCCAACAAATCAAAACTAATCTCCAACTTGTGAAACTAAAAAATGCATTTTAGCCAATAATGAATATGAAAGTCAAATGTAACTATGATCCATTTTTATTTTTATTTTTTTATAGAACAATTATATGGGAGAGGAATATTATAATTAATTTTTAATACTATGATGTTATATGTTATAAATATTATTGCTCGCGTTGAAAAATGAAGTCTATGAAATAGGGTGGACCTCCGCGTGCGATAAGATGTTAGTGTGAACATTGATTTCTCTAAAACAATTAAATATATTTTTGTATATATATGCTTTTCTCGACTAGATAAATCCTTCCTTACCAATAAATATATGAAGTAAGAGAGAAAACCTTGACTAGACATAGACACCACAAGAATTCGGCCTTTTGCCTATGCCAATAATCTTCGGCCTAGCTTTAAAAACACGTCAACTAAACATATGTCAAAGTTAAGTTGCTATCGACGAGAATCGTCAGGGTAGATTCGTCGACAGAACCTCTATTGGTACATAAAAAATAAACGTCGACGTAGGTTGGAACTGCCGACGACAGTCGTCAAGTTGAACTGATGCCGATACTAGTAACATGTGTTGGCAAAAGGTATATACGCCAACACAACAATGTGTGGCATTGACAGTTCTTTAATGGCATCGGCAATTCTTTAATGTCGATGGCATATACTTGGCGTCAAGAATTCTTCTATGCCAACAATTACAGTTTGATGTCGGCATATCTTTGAAATGTCAATGCCTCCTAATACAATGTCTCGTTGGCATATGCATATTCTTTTAAAAAAATAAAGCTATTTTATAATTGCATTGTTTTTGCACTTACATCTATGTGGAATTTGGTCCAAAATAAAGTTGCAATAATAAAGAAAAAAATTTTGACATATAAAGTTACATAACAAAAACAACCAGTAATTTGGCCCCAAAACAAACACATTACAAAAAAGTTGAGACCGATTTCTAGTTTGCTAGCTAAGAAAAGTGATTTTTATCGAAAGTTGGTCATGAAAAACAAATAACAAAAACAAAAGTTAAATTTAGATATAATTATAACGAAAAGTATCAAAAAATCAAAAACACATGTAACAAACTTATGGCACAAAAACAACTTATTATAAACATCTATAACACCCCAACTTTAACATTAATAACACAACTCAACCCAAGAAAGAACAAATCTAAACATTCAAAGTCATTCTCACTTTAATGTTCATAGTCATCTCAACCTACATTTATATCACCTCAAATTTAAGAAAAACATCCCAACCCAACTTTCATCAGATTCAACATAGATCTAAACTTATAAATAAACTATCAATGAATCTCTGCTTTTGTTCGTCAAGTTAGCTCCTTTAAATTTTTTTATCTCAATTGGTTGTTCATACTTTTTTTTTTTTCTTCTTCTTTTTTAACTTTAATTTTGATTGCTTTTTAGTGAGAATTAATAGGAGAAATTTGTTAGTTTTAACTAACCTATAAAGTTGAGACTAATGTTAAAAATAACATGAGAGGGATTTTCAAGTTCTTAAAAATACTTACATTCTTTTTCTTTTTCATTGTTGTTATTTTATTTTATTTTATTTTTTTTTTTGGAAAACTTTAATTTTGATTGCTTTGGTGAGAATTAACCTCAAACAAACAATGAAAAATGTAACTCAAACCAACAATAAAATCATAATCATAGACAACTAACAAAATATTCATACCCAAAGTCTTTATGAACCATAATCATAAATATATAACAATTAAGATCAAAACTCAAACCAACCATAAAACTTAAATCACATCCCCAAATCTTTAACAAAAAAAAAAAAA
>QLSR01000298.1:204465-232103 GCA_031780015.1 Citrullus colocynthis
AAAAAAAAAAAAAAAAAAAAAGGAAACTTAAAAAAAAAACGTCCAAGCGTGGTTTACAATCTGATCATGTAAAATTTATCCGGACTTAAAAAAATAATTGTAGAAAATTGCTAACACTAATATTCTGCAAAACTGAAAACAAAATTACGAAGCAGCCAAGTCTACATTTAGTTGAAACAAGTAGAATAAAAATTTGAACAGTAACACAAGATTCCAAAAACTAAATAGCTCCAGCCTCCATCGTACTAATCAGATATCAAGCATAGAAAAATGGGAAAAAACTAAGAACAAAATCTGATCGACATCCATGTTTCTCGTAACAATATAACAAAACTAAGAAAGCAAGTTGACTCTGATTTTCACTTGAGAGGAATGAACCTTGAAGAGTGGGTGGCACCAATACCGGGCCTTCCATGCTTCACAGGCTTGTATGAAATGGAGAACTCTGCTAGGTAATGGCCAATCATCTCTGGCTTGATTTCAACTTGGTTGAAGGTCTTCCCGTTGTAAACACCAATAATGCTTCCAATCATCTCTGGCACGATGATCATATTCCGAAGGTGAGTTCGGACGGGCTCTGGCTTCTCACCAGGAGGTGCTTCCCTTTTCTATACAAGGGATAAAAAGGAATGAGATGAGAAATAAGAGTAACTAAACTGATCGGTTATGAGGTAGGAACAAGAGGTGTCCAGAAGGGAAGACAAATACACAAAACTTAAACAGGGTGGAAAACTTATCAAAAACAAGTTGAAAAAGGGGAAAAAGTAAATATCAATTGGTATATATTGATGATTTTCAGAGATTCACAGTACATTCACTTCAAAATCAACATAACTGGATGATGATTTAAGTTCCATGTTAGAAGCATAATGATGAAGTTCGGATATTAAAGGCACATTAAACTCTGAATCTACCACTGGGGGATGATCTTCAGTTCTCATGATAGAATATGAGAAATCCAATAGGAAAAACAAGTAAAATGCAAGAACTAACACAATAGAATACTAACCAGATTCAAAAACTCATAGTACTCTAACTAACAAGTCAACCACTGGGTAAGTTCTGAGGTCAGATTATGAAAAATCCAATAGCAGAAACGATGGATACCATTTTGCAACGTAAGTTGGTGAACATGTTAGCTTCAAGGTTACACCCAAGTTAATAATGAAGACCACAAGAAATAAGGACAACAGCAGAGCTGTTCTAAGAGAAATAAAGATGCAGTCCATACATTTGTTTTGAAACTGATACCAAACAGCTGATTATATTATTAACCTTAAGGTAATCCAATGGCATGTAATTTCCTAGAATAACTTCGAGGCGTTTAATACACAAGTATGAGAGCACGAGTCTACATTCAAAGATTTAGGGCAAAGGCTCATGGAAATGGAAATTCCCAAAATTTCAGTCTATTGATGTTCACTTAAAGACTAAAGCAAATTGAAGTGAGGCTTGAGTATAGAAGTTCATATCAGCCAATAAAAAGGATTGAATTTATAGTATAAACTAATTCTTGGAAATCTCATCTAATAGAACTATACATCGAAGATATCATGCCCTAATTATATAAATTTTCTTTGCACCTATCTACTCATCAAAAACACCGAAGAAAAACTTAGTCTAAACCATGCCAAGATTAAGATAACAGCATCACCAGTTAGAATCAAAAAACATTACGAAGTTGTAAAATCATTCCCACATTGATTTAACAGAAAAGGACTTAAAAGATGCTTACCGCTTTGCGGAGCTTCTTGATAAGGGCCATTGGCTTCCTTGTCAAACCCCTACGAAACCTATACCAAAATCATAGAAAAGAATGTAAACAAAAAAGGACAACTCAAAACCAATTCAGTACACATTCAGTTGTAACAACCTTCTGCGTGCACGGGCAGTGAAGAGCTTGACGAGCTCATCGGTGGACATGTCGAGCAAAGCATCCAAATCGACACCACGGAAGCTAAACTTCTTGAAGGTCCTCTTCTTTGGCTGTTGTCCAGCCACTGGAACATCGGCTTCCACATCCGCCTAAAGGAGGCCGAGGCAGCACCATTAAAGAAACTGGAAGTGAGGAACGATAAATCGAAGAGAAGAAAGGGTTGAAAACCTACCATGGTTAACGTCTTCGGATCTCCGGGATGAGAAGGTGGAAACCTAATCGGCGCTAGGATGCTTCAGAATCTGCAAGGTTTTTTGCCTTCGTTTTTCAGCGATATATATATATATTGGTTACAATCAGCAACTCCAATGGCCGAAACCCTAGGCTGAGTGGAACCAGTTTCGACAATACGGGCTTCCACTTGGGCCTACGTGAAGCCCATTTTAGGCCCAAAAATTCAGTTTCTCATTTAATTCAGAAATTCAATATTGTCATCCACTTACATTGAAAATTTTCATATTTCTTTTAATTATAATTTGAAAAATATTTACAAACAATTTATTTATTTTATATTATTATTATTATTGTTTTTTTTCTTTTGTTAAGAATCTAGATGTCGAACATCTTCAAATGTCTAAAAATACAAATGTCTGTTATCGTTAGATAAAATGTTTGGTAATACTTAGATAAATATATATTTTTTAAAGGATTTTTAGTATGAAAATGTCTTATAACTTATATTTACAATTGAGCTTATATTACTTTTATATGTTTTTACAAAACAAATTAATTTATAGTGATTTGATATTTTATAAAAGTTGTAAGTCTTAATTATTAGTTTTAATTTTCACTTGAAATACTTTGAATTTTTCAAAAGAAGACAAATAACTCATTGGTTCTGTTTTTAGTGGATCATATTTATACATCTAATAATACCAGGTTGTGACTTGTTCTTTTAACAAAAGATTGGATGCCTATTTAAAAAAAGAAAATAGAATAACTAGATATGGTAGGCTAACTATTTGGTTTCAAATTTTTAGTTTTTTTTTTTTTTAAATAATGCAGGTAAACATTCATTCAATCTTTGAATTTCTTGTTTCGTTAGCTAATTTTTCTCAATATTTTTAAAACTAAATTAAATTTTAAAAACTAAAGATATAGTTTTTAAACCTCATTTTTGTTTTTGAAAATTGACGCTGAGAACTTAACTCTGGTATATAAGCAATATGTAAACCATGACAAGAAAAATGAGAGACAAATATGAGTAACTTTTAAAAACTAAAAACTAAAAACAAAATAGCTATTAAACCAAGAAGATTTAGATTGAGAATAAATTAAGACCGATATTATGTATTTAATTCAAGATTTCTTTTATATGTCAACGAATTATATAATTTAGGAGAAATAGTTTTTTAGTCCCTAGTTTTTGGAACTAGTCTCGAATTGATCATTAAGTTTCAAAGTATTACACTTTTACTCTTGAGTTTTTAGTGCGGTCTTCATTTGACCCGTAGGTTTCAAAGTATTACAATTTTACTTTTGAATTTTGAGTTTCGTTTCAATTTGGTTCCTAGGACTTCAAGAACTACACTTTTAACATTCATTGTTCATTAAATACTCACTTTGAATGTTTAACTGTTCAACCTATTAATTAATTTTAAAAAGTTAAATTAATTATAAACAAATTAGTTTTCATTAATTTTTCGGCACTTTTAAAATGTTCCCATCACGACTTTTTCAAAAAAGTTAAGTGGAAGTTAACTTCAAATACTAATGTAAGCACTATAGAAAAAGACATGATAGTAAGTATATAAAATATTGAAATATAGGTACTAAATGAAAATTAAACTCAAAATTCAATGGTAATTATGTAACATTTTAAAATATATGAACTAAATAAAAACTAAAAATAAGAAGGCCAAAAAAGATATTTTTCTCTATAATTTTTCAGATCTCCAATATAACTTGGTATATAACTAGACTTGCAAGCCACACAAGGAAAAACACTTGTCATTCGTTGGTTATTAGGGGCATCCCGAAAACGTCCGGGTCGAAATATGGCTTTCAAATTAAGTTCCGAATTAGTGGATGCTGCCAAAGGAAGTGGCGATGCCATACGTAAAAAGGAAGAGACTCATAGAATGGCAGAGGCAAATAGAGCTTTTGCAAGCTTGATTGATCAAGAGTTGTATTACTTCAAAGAAAAGAAATTATATAAATGCATCAAACTCTTTATTATGTTCCATTTCTCAAACCAAGGATATCATCAACTTTCCACCTAAGTCCCTTCCCTTAATTAGTTTCAAATCACCAATAAGTATCAACAACAACAATAGTTCTTCTTCCACCGCTTTCGAAACACACCTTAGGCTCCATATTTGAAATTAGAAAATCGACACTTGATGGCCCTATCATCTTCTCCATCTTTTGCACTCAAACTACTTGATAGAGTCAGAAATTATCTCCACACATCAACACGAGTCTTTTTCAACAAATAAAGACGATAGTTTTAGTTAAATACATGCACCAACTATTGAAAAGTCTATCTCTCAGACCTCTAAAACCAAATAGAAATGTTAAAAGAAAGCATTCCATTGCTATTTTGATTCAATGCTTTGTATGGAAGCCTTCAACTCCATTTGAACAGAGGCCCTTGAAGGTGACATAACAGTTTCTGTCCATAAACAACCTTTCTCATTTAAAATGCTTGCATCTTGGTAAAGTTCATATACTGAATTTGCATTCTCCTTCAAGTTACTTATCACTGAAACACATTTGATTTCTTCTGGATCTACAAGTAACTTGTTATCTCCATCTTTCCACCCAATCAACTGCAATCAACTTTTCCAACCCATTAGCAACCCCACTCAATTGGGAGTTTCAAGGCCCAACTCTTAAATGGCCAAGTACCCCAATTCTACAACTTAATTAAAAATATTATAATTTCAGAATATATATATTTTTCATAAACAAAAAGCTTAACTAAATTACAACTTTACTATTCCAAATAACTTTAAAGAGTTAGTAGATTCCTGAAATTAAATTTTGTGTTTAGTAAGTATTTGACATGTTCAACCATTCTGTTAAAAAATTATCGAAATCTTTTTTGGACATAAATTAATTGACTTTTGTGTGTAATATCGCATTAAACTTTCAAATTTATGTCTAATAAGTTTGTGAACTTTAACGTCAAAGTGAACATAGTTAAACAATAATTATCCATTTCCTATGAGGAAAGAGATTCAAATCCTCGTACCTCATATGTTGTACTATAAAAAGTTTTCAAGTTTTAATTTTGAACATCGATGAGGTCAATGAGCTATATTATTAGACATAAGAGAAAAAATCAACTTTCTTGGTTCTTGAGTTTTGAGTATACACATAATTTCAATTTGGTCTCTTGAGGTTTAAAATCTTGCACTTTTTCTTCTGAAGTAAAAGTGTAAAATCCATAAATGTAGGGATCTTATAAAAACTAGAGATTAAATAGAATTGAACTCAAAACTTCTTGGCAATAGTGTATTACTTTGAAACCTATAGACGAAATGAGAATTATATTCAAAATCTAATAAGGAAAAAGAAAAAATCTTCTTAGACATAAAACTCAAAGTTAGTTACTATACTCTAAACAAAATTAAAATACAAAGAGTTCATGGAATAATGTTGTAACTCTAAAACACAACAAAAATGATAATATGTTTCTTTTTTTTTTTATAAAAGGAGGTGGAAGATATATTTACCTTTGGTGATCTGCCCAATACATTGGTGGAATAGAGCCTGGCATTATCAACAAGTTCACAGTATCTGGGAAAAGCCTTTGCAAATCTTTTATGGGACTTCAATTGTGAGTTCACCCTCACTGCCCTTCCAACCATTAATGCTCTCCTGTTTACTCATCCCCATACAATATTATCATAACCCTCCCATGTACACATCAAATTCATAAATTAAAAGCAAAAAAAAAAAAAAAAAAAAAAAGGGTTATATTGTAAGTTAAAGTCCCAAACTTGGAAGATGGTGTCTATTTAGTCTTAAATATTCAATTATATAAATCTAGCACTTGAGCTTCCAATTTTCTAAAATTTTATAAATCCACTGACATTGAAGTCAAAAGTTTAGGCCCCGTTTGGTAACCATTTCATTTTTTAAAATTAAGTTTATTTTCTCTCAATTTTCTTACCATGGTTTGCATATTTCTTAAAAAAAAGAGTTGAATTCTTAACCAAATTTTTAAAAACAACTCTATCTTTTTTTTTTTTTTTTATAGTTTTCAAAACTTTGGTTGGTTTTGAAAATATTGGTAAAAAGTAGATAACAAAACAAAAAAATTTAGAGGCGAAAAAAGTGTCTATAATTAAAAACAAAAAATCAAGTGGTTACCAAATGCGGCCTTGGAGTTTCATTAGATATAAAATTCAAATTTACATCTAACATATCAATACACCCAATGAAAATTCAAATTTTTCAAAGACCTATCAAGCACAAACTTAGAAGTTTATAGACTATTAGATACGAAGTACAAAGTTTAAGAATCTATTCGATACTTTTGAAAGTTTAGTAACAAAATAAACATAAATCTCAAAGTTAACAAATAAACTTGTAATTTAACCAAAATATAATACTTGTATAGTTTGAAGAAAGTAAGCTTTTATCATTATTTATTATTGATTTGATAAAAACCTCATATATCATATATCAAAATATAATACTTGTATAGTTTGAAGAAAGTAAGCTTTTATCATTATTTATTATTGATTTGATAAAAACCTCATATATCATATATCAAAATATAATACTTGTATAGTTTGAAGAAAGTATCATTATTAATGGAGAACTTTTATATCATATATCAACCAAATTCTACCATTCTTCAAACTTTAGAATATAAGAAAATTAGTGATTAATTGAACGTAATTATTGTATTGTTTTCGTACCTTATGCCTCTAATAACAGCCAAATGTGGGTCACAAACAACACCAACCAATTCAATTCTATATGGCTTTCGATCTTTCTGTACGATCCCATCAAAATCATAATGTTGTTCTTCTTCTGGACTGAGTTGTTCCCAGTAATTTTCACTGACGGTCCCATCTTCGGCGACTTTGTAGCCAACCCCCATTCGATACCGATGCTTATGAACATTTCTCGCCATCTCAATCGTCTGGTCCACATATGGCTCCCATCCAAGAGTCCCGTCCATGATCACATCTCTACCTTCGTTTAGTGCTGTCACCAACAATGACGATGCCGCGTCCGTTGATGATTGGTGCACCTAATTGATTGAAGTATTCATATACTTAAAATTGACTATAATCTATTGACAACTTAAAAAGTTTCGGTTCCTGTTGATTCATGATTTAACATCATGTCATAACAAAAGTTTTATGTGTTTGAACATAGTT
The DNA here is from genome assembly GCA_031780015.1 of Citrullus colocynthis. Classification (NCBI taxonomy): domain Eukaryota; kingdom Viridiplantae; phylum Streptophyta; class Magnoliopsida; order Cucurbitales; family Cucurbitaceae; genus Citrullus; species Citrullus colocynthis. The sequence continues at coordinate 211,744 of QLSR01000298.1, forward strand.
TAAAACATCATTTTCTTCTTAATTAATATTAATTTCTACCATTAACTTAATTTTATTGGCATAAGTTAATTGAAAAGAAAATTACATAATCTATGACACTTTTCTTTTTATATATAATTGAAAGGAAAATTACATAAACCTATAATACACATTTTAAACGATGGGAACAAAGTAATTGTTAGTTTGAAAAAATTTCTAGTTTTTATTTAGTTTTTAAGTTTAAAATATAATAATACTACTTTTTATCACTAATTTTAACTTTATTTGATTCGTAGATTTTAAAATCTTACATTTTTGCCCTTGAATTTTTCATTTAATTTTTATTTCATCTTAGGTCTCAATATTTTATATTTTTACTTTGAGCAATTTTTATTAATGGTGGATTTTGCTCTTTTATGTTGACTTTTCAATTTGTTAATTAAAAATACTTGTGGGATGTTTTCTAAAAATAATGTTGTTTTAATAAATAATGACAAAAATAGGTTGGGTTAAAAGTATTGACAAAAGTAGGGGCTGGGTTGAAAGTACATTAACAAAAACAGGTAGGAAAATCGTGGATTGGGTCAACGATTTCGACATGCCATGCAAATCGTGGATCAAGTCCACAATTTACCAAAAGCTTTCCAATTTTTGCAGTCCGCGTTGCCAAGTGTCGAGGATTTTTTTCTTTCTTGTTTTTATTTTTTATTTTTCTCTTCTTCGTGACTCCCTCTCTGTCTCTTTCTTCTTTTTTTTTTTCTTTTCTTTTCTCTTCTTCTCCTCCTTTTCCTTCTTCACCTCCTCTCTCTCTCTTTTTTTCTTTCTTTCTTCTTCTTCTTTTGTATCTTCTTCTTCTCTAGCTTCTTTTAGCTGCTTCTTCTTCTCCGATTCGAAGAGTACAAACTCTGACGCGACTAACTTTAGTGAGAGAGAACGAGAATGAGAGAGATAAGACTGATTGTGAGTGAGGAAAGGAAGTGGGAAGAGAGCAAGAGCAAGAGTGAGCGAGAGATGGAGAGAGATAAAATTGATTGTGAGTAAGAAAAGGAAGCGAGAAGAGAGCGAGAGCGAGAGTGAGAGTGAAAGAGATGAGACTGATTGTGAGTGGAAAAGGAAGCGAGACGAGAGTGAGAGAGTTAGATAAGAATGATTGTGAGCGAAAGCGAGAGAGCATGGTAGTGTGACAGTTATGGCAAGGTTGACCGAGACATGTTAGCAGAATCGTGAAGCTGGTCCATAAATTGCATGCCATGTGGGCTAATTTTATGAAATCATTTACCCCGTTCACGATTTTCCCACCTATTTTTTAAAATACTTCTACTTCTACCCTATTTTTGTCATTATTTATTAAAATAACATTATTTTTTTATTAAAAAAAATATAATTGTGATGTGAATGTTTTTTAATTAATTATAATAGTAAAGAAACAGTAGTGAAAATTACGAATTTAATTATAATCAATTTCATTTCCTTTTAAATTAACTAATAGAATTGAAGTGGTTATAATACCAAATGAAAACAAAATTGAATATTAAAGGTGAAGGTAAAGATGAGATATTTTGATCAAAGTTATATAGGTCACAGAATGAAAAATAAATATGAAACACAAAGTAAAAAGGTAACTTTTAAAAACAAATTAAAACTGAGATAGAAATTATATCAAAAATAAAGGGATAAAAACCAAGAAATATTTTGTTTCCCTAAGAAAATGAAGGTTTAAAAAGGTAAAAATAGGTGTTGGAGAGACAGTGATATATACCAGTTCTGAGGTCTGAAGCATGTCATCGGGGCAGCCCATGGAGTTAAGTGCCTTATAAACGACGTCGCTTTCTTTGAAAGCGTCCGCCTCTACCACAACGGCTTTTGCTTCTGCATCCGACCAGAATGGTCTAAACAAAAAGAATTGAAATGTTTATATAATCAATACTATTAAATTTCCACTACAATATTTCTATATTTCTATATTTTGTGTCGGTAAGAGTGATGAATCGATATTTCATTGCATCGTAGAAAAATCTACGAAATATTAAGGAAAAAAATTGTAACAAAATGTCATTAAGATAAACATATAATCTAAATAATAGACTTTTAAAAATCATAAAATATTTATTTATTATTTTAAATTTATTTTCTGAATTTTTATTTTTAAATTTTTCTAAAAATATTCATCAAAATTGATATTTTATCAATATTTTTATTAAATTTCGATATTTTCGTCGACACCTGCATTTTAAATCTTGTACATAATGATCTATTTAGCCAAAATAATTTAAATTATATATATATATAATTAAATTTCTTTGTTTTGAAGTTGGCTGGAGGGAGAAGAAAATAAAATGTTTACCGATATAAATAAGGCTATTTTTAAATATAGTAAAATTGGTCAAAATATTTATAAATATAGTAAAATATCATAATAGACACTAATAGACACCGAGAAAGATAATGAAATTTTGCTATATTTATAAATATTTTCGATAGTTTTTCTATTGTAAACAATTACCTATGAAATAGCTTTTTAGTCTCTAAATTTTGGACATAGTTTTTTATTTGGTTTTTTTTATTTCAAAATATTACATTTTTCTTTAATTTTCATTTGATCTCTAAGTTCAAAAATATTATATATTTTTATGTGAGTTTTGGGTTTAATTTTCATTTGGTTTTCAAAATTGTAAATTTTTCAATTTTATCTCTAAAGTAACTCATGCTTGCTTTAATTTTAGGTTTTGGTGTTTAACTTTTATTATAACTAATTTAAAATAATTATGGTGTAGAAACCATCATGGATTTGACTAGTGGCCCCAGAAACATTAAAAGCTAAGGTTTTTCCTTTTCTACTATTTTCCTTTCTTGTATTCTTCCATTCACCTCTGTATAAAGGTACGATGGTTATGTTAATTATTCAATAAAATATAGAAACAACATGGTATAGGCTAGGGTTTTGTCTTATTTCGCTCTAGCCACTATCGCCTCTCTTCTCGATCTTTGCTTCCGTCAATCAACCATCAGCGGAAGCAGATCCACTGTCCAAATCCGTCTTCAATCCGCAACCTAACCTAAGTCTATTTTTGCTCCATCGTTCACACAAATTTGAAGTCATCCCAGCCCTCTGTTCAACCTCACATTCTCTCTGCCGCGGGCCACGTCGTTCAGATTGTGTTGCCGCCATGCACGCCCAAAGCCCAGGCGCGCCCCTCCTACCCAGCCGCACACCTCTTACCTAGTCGTTGTCACCGCACAAGTTGCCATAGTCTGGTTTTGATCCTGCTAAATCACCTGTGGTTAATGGAGCTCTACAGTCGGATCGGGCGCCAATAAGTTGACGCCCAACCCAACGTTGATTCATCTAAGATCCAACGTCACCCAGCTTCAATCCATCTGTTTCCGATCCAGTCTCCCATATGTGTTTAACGTGAAGAAGCACTCGTGAAGGGCATGAAGTTTCAAATGTGAAAATCTTGAAATTTCATATCTGTTTTGGATTGTAATTTTTGTTAAATATGTTTTAGTCGGTTCGATTAGACTATGTGATCAATTCAATCTAGTCATTTTGGTTAGTTTAATCAGACTAGTGTGGTTCGATTTGGTTCACCTACTTAATTGATTCTGCTGTGTTGTTTAGTCTTTGTTTTTTTTCATAAGTTTCAGTCTCTATTTTTTCATTCATGAGTCGTTTGTGGGTCTCTGTTTCTAGTCCACGAGTTCCTCATGTTTCAATTCTAATTTGTGGGTCTCCGTTTCTAACACAGAAGTTCTTCGTGTTCTAGTTCTTCGTCGGTTTCTGTTTCCTGCCCAAATCGAAGTTTTCTTGGTCATCTTCCCCCTTGAATTTCACCCTGCCACTTTAGTCTGTCACTTCAAAAACTCAAGTTGGCCATCACACTTAATACCTTTGAGTTTGAGGGAGTATGTCACCATAAATTTTTGTTTATATTTATGAGTCATAATTAGTATTTTTCTTTTTTGTATTCTTGGTGTTTATTTATTGTTCCATTCGCATTTGTAAAAGTATGTTAATTATGCTAATTATTTAATAAAATACACAGTAAATCCGATAACAATTTAAAATTTAATGACTAAGTTGAAATCAAACAAAAAATTTAATAATTAAAAAATATATCATTTTGAAACATATAAGGAGTAAACCGGAATTAAACCTAAAACCCTTCCTTAAAAATTTTTTAAGACTAATAACGGAATTACTCAAAAAAAAAATGTATAGAGATATGAAAAATGAACGTACTCTTGGAGGATGTCTCTGAGGACGGTGCTTTTGCCGGCTCCCATTCCGCCGCCCATGAGAAGGAGAACGGGGCTCCTTTGGCTGAGGGCCACCGGCGCCATAACGTCGGTGCATTTAGAATCAGCCGCCACTCCGCCGCCACCGTTGATTGCTTTTATTTCTTCCACCAGAGTCGATATAACCCTCGTCACTTTCAGTTCCTTTGTCACCCTCTCAAACCTCTGCTTCCTACGCTTCGTTCATTACAATAATCCTTCATTAACTTCTTAACTTACCTATACAATTTACTTCCAATTTTACCCAATCAAATCTAACCATAAATTATTAAAAGAAATTGAAACTATTAGGTTAAAAACACTTTTACAAAATTTAATATATGTAGCGTTGTAATTCACCATTACTGTAGATTGAAGATTTCATCTTCCATCTCAAGTTGTTCTACTCAAAATATTATTAAAAAAAAAAGTAGTTGTAATTTCAATTATATTACCTAATTTAAAATAGTTATGAAGTGAAATTTTAAAATTAATTTTTAGTGAATTTTTAGTAAATTGTATATTCGATCAAAAGTAATTGCATTGGACAACATTTTCAAGAATAATAATTAAGTGTGTAGCAACATTTTCAAAATTTGCAAATATACCAAAATCTATCAATGATAGACTTCTATAAGTGATATGGTTCACACTATTAATATGGTTTATCACCGATACATTTTGAAAGCAAAATCTAAATTTTGTTATATTTGTAATTTTTTTTACATTGTGTTATATCTGCAAATATTTTAATTATTATATTTGCAACTGTGTCATTGATTAACAGCGTAACTCTAGGAAACTACCTAACAAATTGTAACAAAACTCAAATCTCAAAGGTAAAATTATAACATTTTGAAACTCTATGAACTAATTTGAAATTAAACTCAAAATTTAAATACATAAGTATAATATTAAAAATCTAGATATCAATAGAAACTAAATTCAAAATTTAAGATTCGAAAAAGTATTTTTTAAAAAATTTATTTTAAAGGTTGAGAATAAACAAGGTAGTCTTGCCTATTTAAAAGAATAACAAAGAAAAAAAATTAAAAAAAAAAAAAAAAAAACCTTGTGGCGGCCATCACAAAGCCTTTAAACTTAGTTTTGTGCTCCGATTCATCCGTCAAAGCCTGCACTAAACCCAACAATGATTAATATTGTAAATTTTTCAAAAGCTATCTGTTCCATATAAGAAGGAAAAATATATATATATATATATTACATCAACGAATTTGAATGGACGTAAGTACTTTTCGTAGTTAACAAAACATCACAAAAAACATTAAAATGTTTAATTAATTGAAACCTTCCATTTCATTTAATAATCGTTTTATCTTTATTTAAAATTAAGTTTATAAACAACATTTTTTAGATATAGGTTTCATCCTTCATTACCTATTTATTAAAACAATTTTTGTGGAAACACATATTTAAGCATAATATTCGTATGCCTAACTATTGGTTAATTTTTCTATTTTTTAAGTCGGTGTATACTGTTATGAAATAACAAGTCACTCGTTAAAATAATATTAAATAAATAGAAAATATACATGTAGAATAAAGTTTTGCCATAAAATAATATAGCATGGTTGGCGTGACGATATATACTATTTTTTTTTTTTTTTTTTGAGATTTTTTTTAGCAAAATATTATTAGTTTAGATTGGATGGATAACGTGAGGAAATGTTACACGTTATTTTAATATCAATAATAATTTAAAGAATGTCACTTACCTACTTCAATAAATTACAAATACATCTCACTATCATGTTCAAAAGTCAAGAGCCATAAAGAAAATATAAAATGAAATAAAAAGGATAATTGGTTTATTAGATCTATTTTTAATGTTTTTAAATCGTTTTAAAAGGATTAATGCTACCTTGTTTTAATATAAACTATTGGGATGGATGTTCATGGTGGGCCATGGCAGGGACCACTACTCCCCGTCCATTTCGTATCCAATTCAGTATAAATGTCGATTAATTTCACATCATTTAAATGGAAATTTCTTAGGTCTTTTTAATATAAACAAAATACTTAGCTTCTTAAACTATTTAATTGTGATATATAAAAAAGGTTCAACATATAAAATTATGTAAGTCAGTAAACAATTATGTATGGATAATCATCATAATAAGAATAATAATAAATAAATAAATTAATTCAATTGAAAATATATAAAAGGAGGTATAGGGGAACAATATTCTTTCCACTCCCTTCATTCCCTATCTAAACAAGTTCTCAGTCCCACCAAATAAAAATAGGCCTCCTATGGGGACTGCCCACGATATGGACAAAACCTTAATTAATGCAAGCCATTCTTTTTTTCTTTTTTCTTGAAATATCTTGTGGGTCGTTGATTGAGTTAGATTCACTTCGATTAATTTAATTCATTCGTTCAAATTACCGTTGTAATAAAAATAAGAATAATACCCATTTGCAGCCGTTACAAGTGCATAATATTTCATTGAAGGCCAAACTATTTTGACTGTCAATTTTCAGTTTAACTGATTTTTCTTTTTTTTTCTTTTTTTTTTTTTTTTAATTTATAGTCTGTACTTTTAAATAAAAAAAAAAAGAAAGAAAGAAAGAACATAGATTAATTATAGATGGGCATCAATCTACATATTAAAATTTTTAACAAATTAATTAGTTTTTACATTTTAATAAATAACAATTTACGCATTGTACTTCTAACGATTTAATTTTTATTGTGAAGGATATTATTAAGATTTAATAAAATTTCGTTCTTACACTTGTACAACAATAAACTTTTTTTTTTTTTTTTATAAACTATATAGAGTCGTGACGTAAATAAAAATTGACACATAATTTCGATGAGATTTTTCGTAATAGAAACTAAGTTGTTATAAATTTCAAAATATATAGACTAAATTGGTACAAATTTAAAGTAACTAAATCATTACCAATTAAAGTTTGAATGACTAAATTGTTATTTTTATAAAAATTTAAAGAAATATTTTTCTAAAACGCAAATATGGGAGTAAATTGTAGTGGTGTGTACCTGAGAAACCATTTGAGGAGCCATATCCCAATGGAAAGCAAAGTAGGTCAAAATACAAGTCTCCAACTCTTGAATGAGCTTCACATATAATGAATCTGCATCCTTTTCATCAACCAAATATTCATAGATTGATTCTTCACAACCTTTCTTCTTCTTCAAATAATCATTCATCAGCTTCTTCAACCTTGGGCACTCTCCTTCATCTGTGAATCCCAATTGCCTTGCTACGATCTCGTAATTCAACTCAATTTTTAGTTCGAGATTTGACACCCCACACATATTTTAATTTACTAGATACTTTTCAAAGTTTACATATCAAATAAATACACATCTCAAAAGTCGACCGTTATTTATCTTTTGGAAAAATAAAAAGAAATTACATACCATTTTCACTCTCTCCCTCATTGCATTCATTTGTCAAAGAATAATAATTAGTTGCGACTTTTTTTTTCTTTTACACAAAAAAGACAAAATAAATTGATAGTACAATAAAGATGGCACAGTTAGATGTACATAAGTTTTTCTCTGGTTAAATACATACTTGTTTGGTACTGATGGGTTAGGAGTTAATTACTAATACCAAGTATAAAATTTCTATTATTTTATTAATCATTAATACTGAATGATTCTATTATTTTTTATTGGTAGAAAAGTATAAAATTTAACTATATGTGACAGGATTTGAATTCGACCAATAACTAGGAGTAGCTTTATATCTCATATTTTTCTTTTCTTTACATACAAAAAGAATAAAAATTTTAAAAATAATTGTCACATGTCAATTTTCTGTTATATCGATTCCTAATTTGTAGAACGTAATTTGGCTAAATTTTTTTTAAAAAAAAATAATTTTAAATTTTATAAATTTTTTGCTTGCATCAAATCGAAATGAAATTTTGTGTGTGCTCATAACTCAACTCTCACTTTGGTTACTGTTTGAATTTTTTTTTTTTTGAAAAAAAAAGAGTTGTGGTTGGTCCTTGAAACGTAAAATTTTTAAAAAGATGAGAATTAAAAAGAAAAATAGAAGCACACACAAGGAAGTGGATTTGGTAATTCCAGCCTGTAATAGAATTAATGTTTTTACTCTTTAGTAGGTGAGTGGAATTGAAGAAGGAATCCGCACATAAACCATTTAAATTATTCCAAACTTACCAACATAGTGAGGGAACGCCTCAATGCTTCCGGCCCGGCCGGATTCTTTCCGTCCGATCACCGGTACTATTTTCTCATCCTCCACGACGGCTGCAGACGACCTCCAATTCCGGCCCCAGTGATAACGCACTCCGGCGGCGGCCACGATGCCGACCAACGACACGGCGATCATCCGAGCTTGGTTGACGATTCCTCCCCCATTTGCGCCGAGATCTGGACCACAAAACACACTATAATCAGAAACCCAGGAGGTAAAAAAAAATGGGGTTTCTCCTCACGGTAGAGAGCAAAAAAAAGAGAGTTACCGAAGAGCTTCATGTCGGAGAGAAATCTCCGCCGGCGACTGTTGGAATGGAGGAAGAAGGATATGGAGAACTGCAGATGGAGTTGTGGGTCTGAACAAAAAAAAAAAAACAAAAAACAAAAAACAAAAAAGAAAAAAAAAAAAAAAATTTGCTACGAATATCCCAACTAATCGACCAACCTGTCATTATATATTCTGAAAAGAAGAAAAAGTTAATTATTTTTATAAAAAAAAAAAATATATGTACCGGACTGTATCTAATTTTGTTCCTATTTACGGCAGCTTAAGTGTATTCAATTAAATTGTCGAATCATTAATTTGTTATGACCCAAATTCTTAAAATTTCAATTTTTGATTTTCGTGTCCTAGTCGTCATAGAAAAGAAATGTGGAAATAAGAAAGATATTTTTTCCTCTAAATTTGTCCACCGATACGAGTACGCCGATTACCCTTCCGTACAAGGTAGTTACCAACTATCATACGACTTTCCCAGAGTCAAACCTAATCGTTGAGCCCGAGGGTTGTGTATGAACCCCATTGGGTAGAACTATCGCTTCAAAAAGATAGTTGGTTGAATGAAACGGAAACCTTCTTTCTTTTTTCCCATCTATCACAAGGGGGGCTTCAGGCTCAGAGACGAGTTCAGAGCAATTAGATTAGATGACGATGTTACATCCAATTTCGCTCGCTTGGAATCGGAATTCTTGCTTGTCTTCCTTGGTTTTTCAACAATGAGTTCAAAACAAAACATTCTTTCTAGCAGACTCGTCAGCGACTGACTCTTCCTTCTTATTGCATTGATCCAATTCTTTTGAGATATTTTAATTTTTTTAATTTTTTTTATCTGAGTGATAAGAAGAGAACATATGTATTGAGATAGGGCATCTTGTGATACACCTAATATTACTAAAAAAAAAAATTTACATATTGGTTGGGTTGCATCTATTCTCGTGCAATCCTTTAATTTATCATGTGGCAATTTTTCTTTAAAAAATTAAATTATTATTATTATTATTTAATATGTTAAAGAAATGCATAATGTGCAATATAATCATTGTCGTTATTTTAATTGTTAGAAAATTTTAAGTGTTACTTGAAATGCTTCTATCTTTGTGCTTTGTGTAGTCCTGACAACTATTTAATAAAAAGTTGTCATGTGATAAATATTTTTTTTTTAAAAAAAAATGGGTATAGAGATAAAGAAAACATAGATTAAGTGCAACCGACTCATTAATTTTTTTCCTTTTCAATTATGATTATTCTCTAATTTCTTAAATAATATTTGCTAAACCAAATAAGCTTAACTTAGCTAACAAAATAGAAAAGAAAAAGTTTGTGTTCAAGAGATGTGTGGTTTGAATTCTCACATATATATGTATAATGTTTATTTAAGATTTAGTTTCAAAGTTTAGTCTTGGTGTTTTTAACCAATCGTTAAATTTTAAAACGTGTTTAATAGTTTTTTTTTCAACATTTTTCAGATTTGCATTTAATAGGTTTCTTGACTTTAAAGAGTGTCTAAATAAATTATTGATTTTTTTTTTACACATATTTAAACTTTTATTTTTAAAAATTAATTTACAAGGTTGGTTTCTTAATTTCGAAATTTGTACATGTTAGTTCTTGAACTTTCAATTGTGTATCAATTTTGAAATTTGTATATATTTGGTTTTGAACTTTATCTTTTTTACAAAAAAAAAAAAATTCTAAGGAGGTATTTGAAGTTTCGAGTTGAGTTGTGAAGTTTTGAGTTAGAAAGTCTATATTTGGAGTGCAAGTTATAAGATGAAGTTTTTCGATAAATGCGCAAAAGAGAAAAGTAGAAAAAGATGGAATTTCTTTGACAAATGTGCAAATTTCAGTAGTAAATACCGTTAAGGTTGAGTTATTTAACATCAACTTTATGAAGTTGGCGAGACAAACACCTTGTAAATTTTCAAATTTGTATCATAACTAAGTCCTTGGGATTTGGAAAAAAGATGTTTAATAGGTCCTTTGGCTCATTTAATATTTTCTTAAAATGCACAAATCTACTTAATATAAAATTAAAAATTTAGAGTTTTATTGAACATAATAAATTCAAATTTATTTTTAATAGATCAATTATGTTTTAAAACTTTTTTAATAATGTCAACAACTTTTTTAAAATGTAGGGATCAAACAACAAATTTTAAAGTTCCAAAACTAAATTGATAATATAAAACTTTTAAAATTTACAAAATTATTAGATACAAAATTAAAAGTCGTTTCATCAAACAAAAATATAAGCTATTAAACTTCAATTATATATTTTTTTAACTTCAAATCAGCACTTCAAACATTTGTTATACTAATTTGAACTAACACAATTCAACGAATAAGATACTATGGGTTTTGACTATCAATATATACTAATCAAGTCAAAAGGTGGATTTTCATCTCTCTATTTATTGAAATTAAAAAAGTAAAAATTTATATGATTAGTTACATAAAATAGTAATTGTTAAATGATAAAATAGTAATTGTTAAATGATCCAATTGTTAGAAAGATTTACAAATATAGCAAAATATTTGATAGACGGTGATAGACACCTATAAACATCTATCTGTGTTTATTATTGATAAATAATGATATTTTACTATATTTATAAATAAATTGAGTCATTTTGCTATATTTAAAATCAACCCTTAATAAAATGAAAAATATGAATTTGATTTATTTTATGGCTCTTTTCAAATATAGCAAAAAGAACAAAAACATTTGCAAATATAGAAAAATTTTACTGTCTATCGCAGATCGCGATAAACTACTATCTGTGTCACGATAGTAGTCTATTGCGATCTATCACATATAGACGGTATATTTTACTATTAATTATAAATATTGGTTTTGACATTTAATATAATTTTCATTTATTTTATCCAATTTCACATATTCTCAAAATAACAAGATTTGTGTCACGGACCTTGGTACCCTTCTTGTTATCAGCCTCTTATATTTCTGACATTTATTTATTTACTTTTAGACTCACCTTCATTATTCCTTTTACGTTTTTTTTTTTTTTTTTTTTTTTTTTTCCTTTTTTTTTTTTTTTTTTTTTTTTTTTCCTTTTTTTTTTTTTTTTTTTTTTTTTTTCCTTTTTTTTTTTTTTTTTTTTTTTTTTTCCTTTTTTTTTTTTTTTTTTTTTTTTTTTCCTTTTTTTTTTTTTTTTTTTTTTTTTTTCCTTTTTTTTTTTTTTTTTTTTTTTTTTTCCTTTTTTTTTTTTTTTTTTTTTTTTTTTCCTTTTTTTTTTTTTTTTTTTTTTTTTTTCCTTTTTTTTTTTTTTTTTTTTTTTTTTTCCTTTTTTTTTTTTTTTTTTTTTTTTTTTCCTTTTTTTTTTTTTTTTTTTTTTTTTTTCCTTTTTTTTTTTTTTTTTTTTTTTTTTTACACATAGAACTGACAAATAAAAAGGACCTGACATAAAAGATGGTGACCACTAATTTGAGGGTAAATTTGGGTATATTGTTGTTTGAAATCTAACCTTTTCACATGTTTCATTTTCCTTTTTATATCTACTTCGTTCTTGGTTTACGATCTGGGGCTGGCTTCAGATCCCTTTTTCGATTGATGCAATTGAGTCTTGTTTAGGTTTATTTTGGCTTTATTTCACCTCTAGCGCCCGGTTCTACCTTCAAACACTGTAAAATCATGCAATAAACTTATAAAATCTAAGAACAGCCCCAAATTAAGTGGAGCAAGATACACATTGTCGGTGCTATCATTGAACCATAAACAAATTGTTCATGAGAGGAATCAGTGGTAGTTAAGAAAAAGAGGTAATTACAGGAGTAAACGGACATTTGATTCAGCTGTAATTATGAACAGCTCGTAAAAAAACGACTTGTTTATATCCATGGACACAACTTGTCCTATAGTGCATAAGAGTTCAACTATGAATCTATAATGGTTTGCATTGTAGTTAATGAATGAAGATTAATTTAATTAAAGAGTTTAATTAATTAATCTTGGATCATTGAAACTTATAAGCTAAAAGTTCATAAGGTTTTCTTGCTAGTTCACTGCGGATCAATAAGGATCAATTATGATAGAAAAAAAAGTTGAAGTGTTCAAATTTTGAGGAAAATGTTAATTGTATCAGATATGAATTAAATACATATTTTATCATAAAGTTTATTTGATTGAGATTCAAATTATAACTTTATACTATGGATAATTAATTTATTTGAATAAGATTCAAATGAGATTGATTTTGAGAGAATTAATATTTGAATGTGATTCAAATAATTAATTTTGTATGAGATTCATATCGATAAATAAGTTATTTAATTCAAAAAAGATTTGAAAATAAATAGAGGAAGAATTAATTTATTTATTTGAATTGGATTCAAATAATTAGTTATTTAATTTGGATGAGATTCAAATTAAAGATTCTAGATAAAATAAATATTTAAGTATGATTTAAATATTTTAAACCATTTAATATGAGATATTATTTGGGTAGGTATTTATTAATATTAGATATTATTTAATATATAATTTAAAATATTTGCAGATAGGTTATCCTAATAAGATTAGGAGTAATAGAATTCTGTAAATAGGGACCTTGGAAGCTCTCATAGAGCACACTCTACAATATAATCTCTATCGTCATTTTAGGTTCTCACAAGCCAAATCCTTATTAAAGTCATAGCAAGAAAGATCTCCGTGGAAAATGAAGACTTAAAGGAGAGAACTACCGGTTCTAGGAGAAAATTTTGCTACAATTATGGATCAACAAAGGTATGGTGTAACCTTTTCTTCTAATTTTTGTATTTTCAATTCTTTCAAGAAATCAACAAATGCGATCACACGCTTATGTTGAGATCCAAATCACTTCAGATGTTATATACTAAAATACAAAGGTTAAGTTATTACAAATTAAAAAGTACATAGAATAATCAGAATACTAAATTGTTGTCTCCATAAAAATTAAGGACGAAAGCAAAATTTAGCATTGTTTATTTAATGTTTAATTATATGACATTTCAGTACCAATGGTTGATGTTGATCATACACTACTACAAAAACTGCAGTACTTGACATTTACAACTTTTAATTACTTGATGTTTTTATTAAAAAAATGTCAAGTAATGAGGTTTTTTTTTTTTTTTTTTTTAAAGAAATACATTAAGAAAAAACATAAAAAGTGGAGATTTTATGGAATGTTTTGGATTTTTTCGTGTGAACCTATACTTGACATTTTTCTAGTGTCAAATATAGTAACATTCTTGCTTGACTCTAAAAATATATCAAGAATAAAATTTATTTATTGACATATTAGTTGATATCTTCTAAATATCAAGGAATATGAATTTAAAAATAATAAAATGCTATATTATTATAAACAAACAAAAGCCCTAAATCTCAAATCTCTCCCTTTTTCGCACTTCTCCAGCCTCTAGGGTATACTTTTTTCTGAGCAAATCGTGTTGGTCGTCTCTCCATTGTCTGGAAGCAACAAATCTTGTGTTGTCTCGCGGTCATCTGTTGTGCAGCAGTGGCCATCCGTTCGTGTAGCAGTGGTCCGTCGTGCGTCTTGCGTCGCGAGTCAGTCAGTTCGTCGTGTGTTAGTGTAGTTATCCGTCGGCGTCCATTCATCCATCCAGTAGTCGGTCCGCCATATTATTCTCTCGTCTTCATTCTACCGCATTATATTATATCAAATACCTTTTTTTCCTTGATTTTTTTGGATAGCTTTGTTCTGTTTGGAGTGTTTATATTCGACAGAGGGGAGCAACATTAATTTTGGTGAATTTAAGTTTTTATTTGATGAGAGCGTTTGGAGTGTTCATATTCGACGAGAGCGAGAGCAAGAGATGGAGAGAGGGGGATCGAGAGCGAGAGAGCGAGAATGGATCGATGTTAGCAACGGGTCATTTGACTTTTTTTTTTTTTTTTTAAATACGGGTCGTTTGACATTTTCGGCCCAATTTTAGGGTTATCCGTACAACAAATTTTCCAACTTTTGTGGTAGGTTTAGGAGTCAAAATGAGACTTACACACTTTTTAGGTATTCTAAGGGCCATATTCATAAGTAGCCACATTTTATGATTGTTTTAGCTTGTTTTATGCTTCTAAGGTCACACACTTTGGAGCTTTTCAGTTTTGTTGAGAGTCGAAGTATTTTTTTTTTCTTTTTTCTTTTTTTTTTTTTTTTGTTCTTTGGTGTAAAGTTTATTTCATTTTTTTAATAATATTATATCTTCGGGCAAATATAGGTCATTGATGATTTTTCAATCTCAAAAGAATTTGAAAAGGACTCGAAAGACCACATTCTGGAAAGCAGTAAAGGTAAGTATAAGAAGTTCAAATATTAATAGAATGATGTACACATTTAGTGCAATATGTTTAAGTGCAATATTTAATTATGTATTATTGGTTTTGTACTGTAGTGTCATTTACAAGTGGGAACTATTGTATGTGGGTATTATGTCATGAGATATATGAGAAAAATCTTGACTCAAGAATATAGCATGATCATAGATGTTGTATGTTTTTAAACTACCTATATTGTGACATTCATAGTGTAATGTAACCAATTTTTATTCTTCATGAAATATATATTTGACTCTTGATGTTTATAGATTGATACAAGGAGCTCGTACTCACAGCTGCAATTGGATGAAGTGCGAGTGGAGTGGGCCGAATTTTTAGCTCGCTATATCTGATGGTAGACGTGTATTTAGAGTTGTTTTTATTGTGGATGGCTACATGAGAAATGCTCATATATATATATATATATATATATATATATATATATATATATATATATATATATATATTTTGTGTAAATGTTTTGTTCATATATAGCCAATTATATACAGGTTATAGTTTTGGTGGAGGAATATGGTGTCTTATGTAAATTTTGGAATTTTTCATATTTATATGAAATGTAATAGAAGAATGTAAGAGTTATTTCAATATATTGGATGTGTAATTGTTTTAGTTGATGAAATTGTCTTGTTTGGAACATAATGTGATGCAGGAGAAATGAAATTACAAAAAATTGGTATATTTAATTTGAGAAAAAAAAAAACATACATTAAAACACATGATACGTATTATGTCAAGAATAAATAAACTTCATATTTGTGTCAAGAAAATACTATATTTGACAATTAACAATTGTCGAGAATAACAACACATGATACGTTACTAATGTCAAGCACAAACAAATGTGAAAGGTATCTCGTGTCAAGTACATGATTTCTCTAACATGGATATTGTATCAAGAAGCATATAACTTGACATTGTTTTCGTATCAAGTAATTCAAATTTACTTGACAGCAATTACTTAACGTTTTTAAAAACGTTACTTATACTATTACTTGACATTGAAACCATGTCAAGTAACTCAATTTTTGTAGTAGTGATACTTTAACATTCATTATTATTATTATTTTGGGAAATAACAATTTGTGCCCCTAAATTTTAGAGATTGTATTAATTTAAACCTCAAACTAATAATTATAAAAATGAATATGTATATTAGTTTACACCTTCCATTACCTCTCCTTTGGAAAAACATCATGTCTGAAACTTAAAAATAATAATTAAAAAAGAAAAGTAAAAATTTCTGCTGACATCAATCTCTATAATAGTCCCATTGTCAATATGGGTTGAAAATTAAAATCAGACTAAGCTGATAAAGTTGTATCAATATTTTTCTTAGAAATTTTGAAAATAGGTTCACATGGCAATTTTTTTACTTACGTGAAACTTAATATTATTTAACCAATTTCAGTAGAAGACCAGAACTTAATCTCAAAATACTAAATTAAATGCTATTTGAAAGTAGATTGTTTGAAGTAGACAATTTAACAAAAACAATCAAGAGTGTGATAAACTAAAGGTTAAAAGACACTTTTAATCTCTATACTTTCATGAAAGTAACAATTTAGTCTCTAAATTTTAATTTGTAACAATTTAATCTCTGTACTTTCAATTTTGTAACAATTTAGTCCCTAAATTTTAATATATAACGATTTAGTCCCTAACATAAAAAGAAATTATCAAAATTAGATATCAATTTTTATTGTTTTATAATATAGATGATGTATTTTGTAAAAATGTTAAATCTCTAATTAACTTATTTATTTATTTATGAAAAAATATTAAATTTTAACACTAATTTTTACAATAAGTACTAAATTGTTACAGACTTTAAAATATAAGAATTAAATTGTTACATAATAAAGAGAGAAAGTGAGAATGTGTGCAAGAGCGAGAAAGTAATCAAGACAGAGGCGAGACAAGAGCGAGAGCAAGCGAAAGAAATAGTGTGAGAAAGAGCAAGAGAAATAAAGTGATTGTGAGTGAGAAAATGATGCAAGAGCGAGAGCATAAAAGTCATCTGTAAAGTTAAATTTTACATGAAACGAATTGGTGTCGAATATTTGGAGTTGGGGTCGGGGCAGAGATATCCTCCCCGTCCCCACACCGTCCCCCAACAAGTATCCAAAAAGGTCTCTAGTTTAACCCTATCTTCAGTTAACCCGGAGATTCTCTAACCTAAAATCCACTATTTCACTAGCTATAAAACACCTGCAATGCACTCCTTAATAATTAACATAGATTTTGTTGGTCTAAAATTAAATAATAAATATTTGACATAAAAATTTAAAATAACAAAATAGTTATTAGTCAAACTATATATATCTTATTTTATGTTAATTCACTATGAATATAAAATGACTTGTATGTATTTGAGGATCTTTTGAACATTTGGAACATGTGTTAAAAAAATTAAAGGAATTGCATGCATAAATATAATGAAGTTGAAGAGGGCCTCGAAACTCAACCTATGATAAATTCACCCATGCCTCTAAAATATGGATGAACACAGATAATAATAATAATAATAATAATAATAATAATAATAATAAACTGAAGTGAATTTTAAGTGGGAAAAACAATTTAAACTTGTCGTGCTGACACATATTGTATCAATTTTTACTATAAATTTTTTAACTCGTCAAATCCAACTGTCTCTAAGTTCTGTTAGAATGTAGCAATGTCTACCCATTTTTACCAACACACCCACTAATTTTAATTAAAAAGTAATGTAAGAATCTTTGTAAAAGTTCTGCAATAATTTAAGTTTGAATTGAATGACTGGCAAAATTTTACTCATTTTAACAAAAAAAAAAAAAAAAAATCTTAATGTCATTCTTTTTTTTAAAAAAAAATATTATCTATTTAAATATAAAAAAATAAAGAGAAGTGAATTTTGAGTGGAACTCAAGGGGTATAAGGACCTTGGGAATCAACATACAAAGACCAAAGTAGTACTTTAACCTAAAAATCACACGAAAATAGTAAAAAACTATCATTAGGAGTGTTTAGGTCTAGGAGTTAGAAAGTAGAGAGTTGTAAACTTTACTCTTTGTTAGGCTGAGGAGTTTGTGAGCCCCACAACTAAAAATAATCAATTAATCAATGTTATGTCTTATTAACTCCTTACATTGTGAACGCTAAGAGTTCCCAACTCTCCAGCCTTCACGACTCCTTAGAGTTCGCAACTTCTCCTTGTCCCAAACATCCCTGAACAGATTAATACTTTAACTAACCTCCATAGACAGAGTATAACTTTGCCTTCTTCAGCTTATACCTCTTTCGATTGTTATGAACTAGGTAAATAAGAGATGTAAACTTTAAAATAGAGAGAAATAGATGTAAACTTACTTGTTATGAACTAGGTAAATAAGCATGCTGAGTTAATTGAAGAGCTGGCGAGAATGAAGCCTGGTCCGAGATCATTCGGATGAAAGATTATCTTTAATCTATTCATATAAACACTCTCGAACCAGACTCCATTCTCCTCAACAATTCTGACTCCATTCTCCTCAACAATTCTATAGAAATACAGAATAAGAGCATGGCAATGTTTCTTCATGACAAGTTATATATATTAAAACTTACAGATTAGAAGGTCAGTGACTCAGTTGTGCACTCCAAGAGATGTGTTTTTTCCACATCTACCAAATCAAACTTTTTAACTTTAAAATAAAAGGACAATCACAACAAAAACAACAAAAATAGTAAGACCGTGTTAGTTGAAATTGTAAGGGAAGGACTGGGGTAGTTCAACAACAAGCCTAGTAAAGGTCGGCTAATGTAGACAGCTGTAACTATACAAGAAGATTGTTTAATAATTAGATGTATTAGTTATGAACCAAACACGTAAACAAACGCTAGATAAATGTCATGGAAACAGCATGATAGAGATGGTAAAAGAAGACACAACATAAAAATGGATGGATCTTACGTGGAAGGATACCCTTTGCTATAAAAATGTTTAAGCAAAAAAAAAAAAAAAAAAAAAAAAAAAAAAAAAGAACTTGTTATAATGAAGTGTAGATTTGGAAACGTTTAGTATAAGCTGACATTTCTGTACTATTTACTAAGAAGTATTCACAATTTCTATACGTATGTATAAGTAAACTCGGGCTTATTAGCTATTTTGAATGTCATATTTCTCATGTCAGGGCATAATAGCAAAAAACGAATGAAGAATTGTCATTCATAAAAATTTGCAATGGCAAAGACATCAGTGCCAATTTGGCTGGATGCAATCAAGAAAATAGGCTAAATACCCAAGGGCCAACGAACAGAATATTTATGTAGGAGTAAACGAGTAACAAATCAAATACAAACATATGAAAAAACAGGAAACTGGAAAGCACTGCCAAGAAATTTTTGTGTGCTTGATCTATATTTGAATTGTTTTAGAGAATGAGTAATAAAAAAGACTTATGCAATGTATTTTTACTTTGTAGGTTTATGATTTGTTAATCTATGATCTATATTGTATAAGTATGGAACCGATGCAATATCAATTTGGAACCTTACAATTCTAAAAATCGGGGTGGCAAGAAGGATCTAATCCTGATGTTTTTAAATTAAACACATACGCAGCCTTAAGTCCAGGTGGAAGACGTTACCTTGAAGTTGTAGCAATTATTCAGATTCTAAAAGGGTGATCATGGCAGCTGCATCTCTTTCTTTATGGAGCCTCTCTTCTTTTGGCAACTATTGAAGCTTTAGCCGTAAGGAAAGACATTGAGTTTGCATTTCGGATTGATGCGAGTCCTCTATTACTGGAAATGATAGAAGCCTTCAACCTACTAATAGAACATTTCGAGAGAGATTCTGAGATCTTGATGGTTATTCAAGATTTTTTTAAAATAAATAAATGAGAAACAATTTAATTGATACATGAAATTACAAAAGGGGAGGGAGAAGGAAGCTCCAAGCCGAAGGAGTTCCGAAAACATCTCCAATGGGACAAAAGTGAATCAAAACATGAATGGAAGAATTTAGACAATTTACACTAAGAGATAGCAATGAAGATAACACGCTCTAAAAAAAAGTCGAAACATGCTATATGTTATATGTAATAAAGGCTCAGGATTCTCTTCTACCTTAGAAAAGGGAACCAAGCAACTCATGAGCTGGCTGTGTCGTAAGAGACAATTGAGAGTCAAGATGTTCAACTTCTAATGTTGGGTAGAAGTGAGATTACTTCAAGTTTGTTTCATGTTTTGCATTTGTAGGTGTTCCCTGTCAAAATTATTAATTAATAATAATTTAAAAAA
>QLSR01000298.1:232561-263018 GCA_031780015.1 Citrullus colocynthis
AAAAAAAAAAAAAAAAAAAAAAAAAAAAAAAAAAAAAAAAAAAAACAACAACAACAACAACAAAGGCAAGAAGAGAATCGGGACTTCTAGGGAATGCACCTTGCTTTGCCTCCTCAACCGTGCATGTTAATAACTGAAGAGCAAAAGTCCTTTCTCGTCTAATAGAAAGCAAAATTAGATTCAAAAACAATGGAAGTCGTGTAACATAAAGCAATAAATCCACTTTTATTCTCAAATTGAAGTTTAGAGAAACAAGAATGGTCAATGTATAATTTACGACAAAAGGAAGTACCAAAGGAAACAATAGTTCGAACCACAACTTAGTAGATCTTCTTCTCTCTGTTTTCCTTTTTTCTTTCAGGGGGAGGGCCCTTATAAGATAAATATTTTATCTGGAAATAAAACGCAATATAAATTACAGAAATTTACATTTCATAAATTACATAAACCACCGCAGTGAACTCTTGAAAAATGCTAGACATAGTAAGCATGATAGAAGAGACTTGGAAGTTCGTCACAAACTCAGGAGTGGACAGAAATATTCATATTCTTTGGACCATTTACATCAGTAGGAATCACCTCGTGAAAAGCTCCTCCTTGCTTCAGCTCATTTTCTACAAAGTGAAAGACGGATCTCTGAACCCCAATAACATCCAGTGTGATGATATCTCTGTTGTAACTGTCTGTACGACGACCATTTCCTTTGCCACAACTGACTTTTATCTTGTCTCCATATGATGAATGAACAGCACCATTACAACTCTTACGTCGGCCAAGTTTAGGTGACTTTGCACGAGTTGGTGGGAGCTGGCACACAGAGTATTATTAATGATGATTTAAGCAGATAGTGAATCCAGACATTCCCAGTAATATGCTCTCTGTTAGTCAAGATAATGTAGGGGCCACAAAAATTTGTAACAAGTACCTTCTTGAGCTCAGCCTTGGGAGGAGGCCCATCGTGGTAGAAGCTTGGCATTGGATTTGCTTTGAATAATAAACTCTTTCTGAGTTGTTTGATAGCGGCCTCAGTCTCTTCCTTCAAATTTTGGAAGATTGATGAAGATGTCAAAGAAAGAAAGAGAATAACTTCAGAATTATCTTCAGGAAGAAAAGAAAAGATTTGCAGAAAGTGACATGGAGGAAAAAAGAAAGAAAAATAAAAGGAGGCATCAGCAAATATCCTCCTCCACTAGAGAGAGAACATATTTTACCTTGGACCTTGTCTCACACTCAGTCTTCTCAGCCACCAGAGCCTGGAGTTTTTCCTCCAATTTCGAATTAAACTACATAATTGAGAAAAAAAAGGCAGTATGAATGTAGGATATAGATTATTATGGAAAAGGTTGTGTCCAAAGAATGATAGGATGGTCCTACCTCCTTCCTTTTCTCTGCACGCTCGGTGCATCTAAATGCAGGAGCTGATGCAACAGTAGTTCTGGTCTTAACAGCCCGAGATGATGCTGCACTGCTACCAATCAATAGGCAAAAATCAATTTAGTGCAAATGGAGAATGTTATATCCATTAGCAAATAAAACAGTATAAAGATAAGAAAGATACATGGAAACTACCGAGCAGGAATCTTCCTCATCAGCATGCTTCTTGTTAGTAGGTTGTAGTGGCTTCCTCAGCACCCTAGGTGATGCAGGCTGCAGGAAGTAAAAGCAAATTCTTTGAGCCACGTATAGGTACAACTAAAAACAGTATTTCCTGAGCCACAAGGCCCTGTGCGCTAACTTATACGAATCAAGAAAACAATTTAGGATTATAATTAAGTGAAAGCAGTGGACAAAGCATGTAGGTGTTCGACCATGAGGAATTGAATTATACACATCCTGGGAACTGAGTTGAACACTAGTAGAATTGTGTTCATTAGAATGTACCTGATTTGATTTGGCCTTTGCAGGCTGAACATTGTTTTTGGTAGATTTTTCAGTAGTGATAGCATTGGCAGGTCGAGTACCACATGAAGCACGCTTTTCTGTTGCTAAGGCAAATGGCTGCGGAACAGTGTGTCTTGTACGAGCATTTCTAGCAGAAGATTTTGATGACTTCACAGTGAAAAGAGATTTGTCATCACTCTTTCCTTCTTGTAGCACCTTCTCCTCCAAACTCTCTTTCTCATTATTCGAGCTGATCACATTTTGCTGCTCTTCAGGTTTCTCTGAAAGGTGCAGTTCAGGAATCTTGATTGATTTTTCATTTGTGCATTCCTTCACTTCATATTCCTTTGCTTCGCTTCCCTCTTCTGAATTGTTAATATCATGATCCCCATTTATTTCGCCAAAAGACTCCATGACATCTTGATGACTTAGGCTATCTTCACAAGATGAAACATGAGAAACTCCTCCAGTGGAATATGTTATAACACTATCTGGCTCTTTGTCCATGCAAACATCTGTACCTTCCATCTCCATAATACTGCAATGATGAAATTCGTGACAATGGAGTCTATAGGATCACAATTTGAATTAGTACGCAAACGAACTCTACAATAGAATCAAACACATCAATGCACATACCTGCTGCATATATAAGCAAATCCGAGATTGTTCTTATTGAAAACAATATTTTGAGAGAGAGGGGAAGAGAACCGGAGCTACACTAATTTTCCATTTGTATAAAAACGAAACTATATATGATGTTAAATCACCACTCACCCTAAAGGCTTGAATGGACGGATAATGATAAATTAGTTGTATCAATATTCTAACTCTCTCTCTCACTTCTTGGATTAAATGTTGTAGAAGACCCAACTAGTAGAAATCATATTAATTTGGGTAGAAATGGAATTACCCTCCCGCTCCAATACCATCTTAAATCACCACTCAACCCAAAAGCCTAAACAAATTCAAACCTATGACTGCAAGTCACAAGGATTATTTTCTATAATAACTATAATTATCAAATAACTCATTATGCCATAAAAAATAAATTAAAAATAGAGTTAGATTCATAAAATGCACACATAGGTAGTGGATATTACCTTAATTGACATTTATGTAACCAACATCGTAACAACATATACAACTTTCCAAATGAAAACAGTCTTTAAGAATGAACTCAAAAAGGTAGATTATGATGGTCGTCTAACAAATTACCAACAGATTGAACGCTACAAAAACACCACAATAACACAACCTCTCAATCATCAAGAAATCATGTCTCCCGTATCAACTAATCATTTTCAAAATTCAGGCAGCAGATTAGAAAACAAAAGCAACATAATGTAGGAACTAGAAATCAAGATGACATCTACACATTCTGGCAGTAAAATCAGTGGATCGAGAGACAATAACCAGATCTAACTACTACATCAATAGCAAGAAACATTCTGCAAAATGTATATGAAGAAGAAGAAGAATCGAAACGGTACCTGTGGATAGCTTGGGATTGTATTAAGGCATCAGAGTAAAATCGCGATTCCAAGAACGGTGTCGGAGTGCGTCTCGTTTCTGTTCCTTCTTTATATAAACCAATTGCCGCGTCGGTGCCGACTCTCGTTTTTTAACGGCGGCATTTCCCGTTTTTTCCCTTTTTGTTTTTTTAAATTGTTTTTAAACTTATTTGGGAAGGATGAAATTTTATAAAATATTTATTTAATGAATTGTAATTGTACTTTTTTGTTTCTAAAAAAAAAAAAGTATATAATATAATATTGCCATGTTTTAAAATGGACCCCCTAAATTTAAACCTTATGGGAATGCTAAAGGTGAATATTCACTTTCCAAGCAATGGTTCAAATTTGAAAATTAACATTTTAAATTGTTTAAGCGCCTGAAGAAGAAATTGGTGATATAAAATTTGAATCAACTTTATGACAAAAATGAATCGGTTTGTTTATTCTCTACTTTAATTGAAGATATACACATTTCTCTAATGTACACCAATAATTATCTCAAATTTTAGTTTCTAAAATATAACTAAAAAATTGTTCAATCTAAGCTATGTAATTATAAACATCATCTCAAACCAATAGGTTTGAACATAGTTTAATTTACCAAGACAATATATATGTCTTCTACTAAGAGATTAGAAGTTTAAAGTAGTTGGAGCTTTTTGGTTTTTGTCTTGGTGCTGACAGGCTATCCTTCATGTTTAGGGTAGTTTGTGGCCCTTAATTCGATTTCTAGTGAGGATTGACGTTGTTGTTTCAATATGGTTTGATCCTAACTTGTCAAGATCATAGTATCCATCAATTTAGTATGATGGTTATCTTAAATGTGGATAGTTCTAAGGTGTTTTGACTTTCTCCTCCAAATGGTTATTGGTTATGGTCATGTGTTCTTTAGGGATCTAGAAGAGCTCTCTGGGCAACTGTACTATGTGGTGTGGTAGAGATTGGAAGAAAGACTTGTGTAGTAAGGCTTGCTTGTCATTCTGAAGTTCTTTTTTGTCGTTAGTGCTTATGAAACCTTGTGAAGTCCTAGGAAATTAATAGTGTCTTGGTCTGATCTTCTTTAATTTGGAGTTAATATTTCTAGGTATTCTTTCATAACATGGCTAGCAGTATGGGACAAGTTACAGACGTGGTACTATATGTGCGATTGGTATACTGATGTTTGTGTCCTCTACAACAGTGAGAATGAGTCTCGTGACCATTTATTCTTTAACTACCCTATTAACCAAACTATATTTACGAAAAAGTGTTCTAGAGTTGGATCATCTCCCATTAGAATTTTCAACAGAGAACGAAAGATAGACTAAATTTTTCATTTTAATATGGGTAAATATTTGTGTTGTAGGGTTTGGAGAATTGACGATGTGGAGTCACTTATCATCTTTGGCCATAGTTATTTTTGTGTTCAAAGAGCTATTTTGTAGTCATCTAAGTCATTTTTCAAGTCATAAGTTTGTTGCGCTTCTCTCGGCCTGGTGACGAGTTCTCCTGTTGAGGATTTTTTTTTTTTTTTTGGTGTTTGAATTACGTGTGTTTCCTATTAGTTTATAATTTATAAATTTTTTGGTTCTTATTTGTGTCTTAACATTAGAATGCAAAGTCTTCCTTTTGTCCTGCAATTTTGCAAAAATCAATCAATAAATAAAAACTAGAATCCTCTACATTCGTTACCAAATGTCATTAAATTATTCATTATATTGGAGTCAATAATTATTCAAAGATGTATTGTTGACAATGTATATAAACAACTACATGTAAGATTACCAACAAATCACATCATTTTGATTATTTATATGTAATTCTAAATTGGTTCGTATACCAACCAATGAAAGAAAATAGTAGACACAATAGTTTATTTGTTATGAACCAAACATGTCATTAAATATGATTTAAAAGGTATCCAAACAAGATTCAATTATTAAACCTAGAAATATAATAACATAATTTGAGGGAAAATATTCCCTAAAGAGAATTGGTAATGAATTAATTATATAAAATCTAAATGAATTATGTATGGATTTCTAAAAATAATTGAAGGATTAGTTGAATTATGAGTCTTGAAAGGGAAAAATAAAGGGGTTAAAGTGGATGAGAAAGGGGCATGTGTGTGAAAAGAGGTCCATGTCTTAACTAAAAAGTAAAGAAAGAGAAAGATGTTGCATCTAAATAATTGATTAGGTCCCATATTTGATTATTGCTCCTTAACCCTTTTGATAAGGCCTCATCAACCTCCAATTAATTTAACTTTCCCCAAAACCCCACTTCCCTACCTTATACCACATTTACAATTATCTAATTATCTTATTGAAAGGAAAGCAAAAACAGGAAAAAGAACCTACTAGAATTTCTAAATATTATGTAATTAATAATATATATGCAATGGAATATTGTGCTTCTTGGTTCAAGAAGGTTTACTTCAATTGGTAAGCTTATGATCAAGATAGGGATTGTTTGAAGTTTGTCCTTAAAATCAAGTTTTTATTTTTATTTTTATTATAATTATTTATAGTTTACGTCTATGAACAACTTTTGGGTAATTTAAATATTTAAAGCACATATTGTTTTTTTATATATAAATATACATGAACATAGTGTTCATACTGATGTTTTACTTATACAAACATAAAATTTTTTATAATGATTGTACTCACAATTCAAATATTAGAGATTTGAATGTTATTATCACACGTTAAAATTGAGGGAAAATTTTGGTTAAATTATACAAAATACTTTTAAAGATTGTATTTTGTGTTGAAAGTTTCAAAAACACTCTTAAACTTTCAAAATGAGTTAAAAACTACTCTTTCCATCAGTTTTGGATTGAAACCGTTTGGTAATCATTTGGTTTTTTGTTTTTTGTTTTGAAAATTAAGCCTATAAACACTACTTCTACCTCTAAATTTCTTCTTTCGTTATCTACTGTTTTACTAATGGTTTAAAAAACCAAGCCAAAATTTGAAAACTAAAAAAAAGTAGCTTTTAAAAACTTGCTTTTGTTTTTTGAATTTGGCTAAGAATTCAACCACTGTACCTAAAAAGAATGCATATCATTGTAAGAAATGAAGAAGAAATAAGCTTAATTTTCAGAAACCAAAAACAAAATGGTTACCAAAACGTAGCCCATATAGTTTGTTTTTAAAATTGATAAAATTTAAACAAATTGCTCATCATACTAATCGAAGGAGCATTTTTTTATATATATATTTTAGACTTACTTTTGCGACGAGGTATTAACCGTTTCTATTCATATCCTAACGATGAGGGGTATTTTTGAACTTTTTAAAAAGTTTAAGGGTATTTTTTAAACTTTTAAAAGTTCAGGAGTATTTCTAAAACAAAATTTTAATAGCTTCCATTTAGAACTAACAATAAGAATATTTTTGAACTATTTTGAACTATTTCTTAAACTTTTAAAAATTCAAGGAAGTCTCTAAATATATATATATATATAAAGTTTAGAAACATTTTTGATAATTTTAGAAAAAAACAAAAATATTAAAGATTCAACAAAATTAGTCCTATCCACATAAAAAATTTTTAAAAAAAAAAAAAAACAAAAAAAAAACGTCAAATTCTTTGAAAAAGAAATTGTTAGGTTCTCATATAATAATTACAATAAAAGAAAATCCAATAAGAGAAATAAAAAAGATGGACATGATTATACCTTATTATATATAAATATAATGTTTAGGTGACAAGAAGCTGAAAAGAAGCATTGATACATATGATTGAAACATATAATTTGATGCCAACTCTCCTGTCTTATCTTTAAATGGGATGACATTATTTAGGAATTAGGATCCAATACTTATAGACAGTGGAAACATAAATAATAAGTAAATGACCAATGTTTGTTATGGAAAGCGAGTGGAGAGGTTCGAAAAGCATATATAAGATTAGGAGAGAAAGGGGGGTGGAGGGAGAACGGAGGGCGGCGGCGGCCCCACCGGCGGACGGTGGCTTAACCGCAGGCAAAAAAAGCCAACCACCGCACCGCACCGGAATAAAAAGAAGAAGTAAAGATATATAATGATTGAAGGGAAGTAGTGAGTTGGCAATAATTTGAGAAGAAGCACACATAATTATAATGGGAATGAAGTAACTAGAACAACGACACGTATCTTTAAGGTATGTTAATAAAAGCATAGTCTAACTAATATTAAGTTTTATTTTTATTCTATCTAACTTCGAGTTTAAATAATGTTTCATCCTCATAATTTTATGCTCACATATTTTGATTTTAAAAAACTAAAATAAAAACCAAAACAAAGGATCTCTGAGTATGTTTTCCTTTTTTCCAAATCCGCATAGACTACTTATAATATTATTAAAACTAAAATTTAACATTTAAAAATATATGGTCTAAAGGTAAAATTATCGAACATTTGAAAGAATACCAAATTGGTAACTTAATTTGCAAGTAGTTAAATTAATTTTACTTTTAAATCTATGCTAGTGGGTTTAATTTAGGATAATGTCTCATAAATTGGAGAGAAGTGGTCTAACGCCTTGGTAGAAATGATGGAGAAGAACTTCGAGGTTAGTGGTAGAGTTTTAATTGTTAGTGTATTAGGTGGTTAGTTTTTTATTTACCTATAAATACTTGTAATAATGTTTCTAATTCATTAAACATATAATTCAATTGAAGCACTTGATCCTCCATACAGTATTTTTTCTCTTGTTTCCATCTTTTGTTCTCTTCATTTGTTGTTTTTAATTACAGATTATTTTAAAATTTTAGTTAAATAAAAACTTTAGTCACTGAACTTTCAAGTATTTATTTACTTTTTTTGACATAAAAAAGTATCTAATAAGTTTTAATGATCTTTAAATTTTGTATCCAATAAATTCTTAAACTTTAAAAAGTTTTTAATTGTTCTTTGAAATTTTAATTGTGTATCCACTAATTCATATATCAGTTTTGTATGTAGTAAATCATTGACCCATTCAACAATTTTTAAATTCATAAAATTATTAGACATAAAATAAAAATTTAAGTTTAATTAGACATGAAATTAAAATGGTTGAATTTTAGAAACTTTTAATGGACTTATTTAAAAAATGATATTCTATTGATTTATTAAACACTTTCTAAAATTAGTGAATAAATGTAAACAAATAAATTTAAGGACTTTTAATTTAAAGAATTTTATATCATAATGGGCGTGATTGGTTGAAGGAGTGGGTTGAAATAGAGTGGCACTAAGGGCAAAATGGGCCATTCTGGAACCACCGTTTGATGCTAAAAGACTCACAAATGGGGTTGATCGTTCATTTATATTTAAAATTTTGATTCCTGTAGATTTCATTCTATTTTAGCATTTAAACTTTTAATGGTTGAATTACGTATTTTTAATAAATTTTAAATTTAGTTTATTATAATATAATTTTAATAAATTTTAAAGAGAAATTATCTTTTTAGTCTCCAAGTTTTGAATAATACGTGCATTTGGTCTCCGAGTTTTAAAAATATACCTTTTTAATTCACAAGTTTATAATAATAGATCCATTTGGTCCCTGAGTTTTTAAAATATACATTTTCAGTCCCTAAATTTTTAAAAATAGGTTTAAAAGATCATTTAAGTATTTTTTCTTTGATTTTTTAAAAATAATTATATGATATTTAAAATTAGAAAAAAATAGTTTTAGAAATATGATTTTTAAAAGTTATTCTTCTAATTTAAAATGTCATATAATTGTGATTTTTTTTTAAATATAGCAAAATGAGTCAAACTTTTTACAAATATAAAAAATCTCACCATCTATTGGCGATAGACCGTGATAGACTTTTATCGCTTGAGCGATCGACTGCGATAGACTTTCTATTGTAATCTATTGTTGATAGACAGTGAAATTTTTTTATGTATGTAAATAATTTGATATTTTGTTCTATTTATAATACTTTTCCCATAATTATTTAAAATAATAATAAAAAATTATTTGAGGGACCGGTAAAACCTATTTTAAAAAAACTTAGGGACTAAAAAAGGTATATTTTTAAAATATGGAGACCAAATGGACCTATTCTTAAAAAACTCGGGGACTAAAAAGATATATTTTTAAAACTCATGGACCAAATACACATATTGTTCAAAACTTGGGGCCTAAAAAGATAATTTTCCCAATTTTAAATTTAGTTTAGGGATGTTTTCAAAAATAGAATAATGGTTGAAAATAATTACAAATATAGCAAAATTTTACTTTCTATTTGTGATAAGTCACGATAAACCCAGATAAACATCTATCACTTTACCAGATAGACACTGATCTATCGCAGTCTATCACAGATAGAAAAGTAAAATTTTGCTATATTTGTAAATAGTTTGATATTTTTTCTATTTATAATAATTTTCCTTTAGTTTACATATTTTTTTATGAATTCAACCTACTTTCAATAAATTTTGAAGTATTAAACCGAGAATCATCTAAAGTTAATTTTTATCGAAATTAGTTAAATAATAATAAAAATCTTTATACAAATCCCTCCTCCTATTTCCTATTGTGACTCGTCATGTGCAAAGCGGTTGGAAAGCTTCTAAAGATAGCCATTGGAAGTTCAATGTTGACCCGACGTGGTTTGTATCTCTTTTCATTAAAGAGGCTCATATGTTTATGTAACATCGTTCACTTTTGTAAAATTCCTAGAGAATATTAATATCATATGTCTATAACTTAGCTATTTTAGCATTCTCTTCTGAGTTTTGAAAAGATGTCTTTCCAGCTTTAGTTCTTTTCCAAATTTTTAAAAGGAAAGGAGTGCAGTTTTTGTTGGTGGGTAGCTGTTGTTTTGGACTGTTTTGCTTATTTGTTTTTAAAAAAATGAAACAAAATCTAAAATATATTGACAAATATTTTAACATTTTACTTTTTTTAAATAAAAAATCCCCACGGAGTCACGGACGTTTCAAGTCTCATGATTAAATGCCAATGATGTCGGGGTAATAGCTGGGTTCTTCTTTTCTTTTCTTTTGATTATTATTATTGAGAAATGAAGGGTTGTTTAAATTGTTTTAAAATCATTTGTTTTTTAATTATTTTGTTTATCCCATTAGGCACCAACCCCCCCTTTTTTAGCATGAATATGCATTGATACATAATTTTGGTTTAGAAATAAAATAACTTTGTTATAGGTCTAAAGATTGAATTGTCATTCTTAACTTTTGTGGGTTTCAACCAAACAACAATAATGGTTCCTCCTTAGTTTAAGGGGGGTTTTCTTCCCTTTTTAATGATTTATTTATTTATTTATATTTCTTGAAAGATGTGGTATGATGAATTTGTTTCAAATTTGGAGTACATGAATATAGATTAAAATAGTTATAATTTTAAAATGGAAAGCAATATGTTCAAAAAGATGTCATTTGTGTTGGAATTTTCTTTTAATAGAATGGCATTTTTGTTTCGAAATCTCCAAAATAGGTTATGAAATTTTAAACTATGGTATCTAGCTAAAATTATTACTTTATTTGTTAATGAAATAAATATGTAAAATTCAAAGTTCAAGTACACAGTTTTTAGCAACCGCATATATATATATATATGTGGGCAGCTTTGAGAGGATTTTCAAGAAAAGAATAAATCATCTCTCTAGAGAAAAATACAGAACCAGATTGATATGTGGATAATACGGCTTCAAATCACGTTGCCTTAGATCATAATAGCACGACTTAAGCTTCTAAATATGGAGGTAACGAAAATGTTATTGTTGGTAATGCTCTTCGCCTATATATCTCACACACTAGTGCAATGTTATTTAGCATCTAAAGATGGCTTGCTAGATTTGAAGAATGTACTGTGTGTTCCAAAAATAGCTAAAAATCTCATTAGTGTCCCTAAACTTGCTCACGATAACAAAGTTTTCCTTGAATTTTATGATGGCCATTGTCTTGTTAAGGATACTCATAGGGGTAAGGTGGTACTGAAGGGAGAGTTTACAGATGAGCTATATCACTTTGGAACAACTAAGGCCACTAGTAGTACTGCAAGTTCAATTGACTCTTACTTGGAGTCTGATGATAAAATAATGGCATGACTTAATGTTGTTTAAGATAGTAGTATTGTTGATGTAGTGGTGCCTAAGGATATTCGACATAGAAGACTTGGACATCCTTCACCAAAGATCCTAAATGATGTAGTAAAAATATATAATCTACCAGCAAAAGTCAAATGAAAAACTTAAATTCTATCAAACTTGTAAACTTGGAAAATATGATGCTCTCCCTTTTACTATATCTACATCCTATGTTGTTGCACCATTTGATTTAATTCGCTCAAATTTATATGGTTTAGCGTCAGTTGTGTCTACTAAAGGGTATCGTTATTATTTGCAATCTTGGATGACTTTAGTAGGTTTGTATGGATTTGTCATCTGCAGTTGAAGAGTGAAACAATGACAACCTTTATTCACTTTTTTTCAATTTGGAAATATTATAAAGATTTTTCAATCTGACAATAGAGGAGAATACAAAATAGTGCATCAATGGTGTGCCACACAAAGAAAATTCAATCACGATACTCTTGCCCCTATACATTTGCTCAAAATGGTAGAGTTGAATGGAAATATAGACACATTGTTAAAATGGGATTAACATTACTTGCCTAAGCTTTCATGCCTTTATGCTATGGTAGGATGCACTTTTAACTTCTACTTTAATTAATAATGGTTTTCCCAATCCAATTTTGCAAGGGCAGTCACCAATGGAGACGTTAATAAACCGACAACTTAACTTCTTTAATTTATAGGGTTTTGGGTGTGCTTGCTACCCATATTTTTGACCTTATAATGCATAGAATTTTCAATTATGTTTAGAATTATGTGTTTAATTGGGCCCAAGCCTTGTTCACAAAGGGCACAAATGTCTAAGCTCTTCTGGAAGATAATTATTTTGAGGCACTTATAATTTGATTAATTTACATTTCCTTTTGCAATAGGCTTTGGAGTTCATACAAGTCTACTAGCATCCTCAGGCTTGAGCATAACAATGTTGGCTTCCTCCACCACCTTCGAAGTAACCCACCACAGCCACTCCAACCCACGTTCTCAATAGACTCAAACCTCAAGCCTAATAACCTCATCTTCTATCACCCCCATACTTCATCCATAGCCAGCTCAAATCCTATCGCGATCAGCAACACCCATAACCTCCAAAGAATCACCTTTACCTAACAATCTCACATGTCCCATTCAAGACCCTATTGTGGCATTTCCTTCTTCTCCACCAGTAGTAACTTTACCATCTACCTGAGACCTCCTTTCCTTCCCAACTTGACCTCTCAGTTGCTTCCTTTTTATCCTCTTGATGCTTCGTCAACTGCGCCTATCTTCGGCCATCTGGTGGTCACTTGTGCCGAGGCTGAAATTTTTAAACCACAGGCGTAGTTATTTGTCTCCAATACTGACTAGAGTCGAACCGAACCATCTTGTGTTGTTGATGCCCTTGTCACACCTATTTGGAAGGCGCTATGGACCTTGAATTTCAAGCTCTCATTCAAAATCAGACGTGGGTTTTTGTTCCTCCCTTTCTAAGCACAATGTTAGTTGTTGGCTGCAAGTGGATGTTCCACATCAAGAGGAACTTTGATGAACTCAATTTAGCATTACGAAGCCCCCGTAATTGCAAAGGGATTCTACCAAAGTCTTGACATCAATTTCTTTGAAACGTTTAGTCTGATTGTCAAGATCTCTATTATTCTTGTTGTTCTTGACGGGGTTAGAAAACATGCAACGGAAGAAAATAATATGCAAAGCACTCTAATTACATCAATTTATAGGAAAAACATGCTTAGATAAATTGAGATACAAAGGAAATAGTATTTACTTGTTGTAACTCAAAATTTGTCCCCGAGAATCTCCAAAATCTGATCACAAATTGTTCACGGATCACCACTAGAGTTTCCTTGTTATTCTCATGCATTAGATCTGAATTGAGCAGAAAATTAGAGTAAAAGTGTGAAATGCACTGTTTTGGTAGAGAGGAAACCCTTTCCCGTAAGGTTTTTAACTTCAATCTTTTCAACCTTCCTTTAGCTTTCCTCTTAATTATTTAAAGAGAAAATCATGCATATCAAATACACATGCATGAATGACACAACTATTAGTGAATAATGTGCTTGAAGAAAGTTGAAATTGTCCGTGAAGGAGAGGTCTTACCTCCTCCTTCACCATGTAACCGAAAAGTGATGTTCTCAATTTGAAAAATTGAGAAATTGATTTTGATTTCATAAATCAAAATTTCAATTTAATATAGTTAATTTAAATAATAATTAATTAACCAATTAATTAATTATTTTAAATTAATTTTTCCACTTTTCCGACAATTTCAAACTTGATGAATCTCTATTCACGGGTATAATATTTAAATCACATTTTAATATTATTAAAATCATAACTTGTCCAATTCACAATTAAACGAATCAAATCGTAAAATGCTCATTTTTCTAAATTTGAACACTTCAAATTGTCTCAATATACTGTTCTAAGGTTTAATCCATGAGCTGACAAAGGAACCTAATTGACTTACAGACCATGAGCTCCAACGATCCGAAATTAACTGGTTAAACTCTTTAACCTAGTTAATTAATATTTGTTAACTACTGGGTCACTCCATTAAAGCCCAGTAGCTGCACCCTCCTCACTGTATATATATTTTTCCATTTGATGTAACCACAATTAGTAAGTCGATCCTTAACAAGTTGTTCGTAATTACAGCTGGGTCAAAATATCGTCTTGCCCCTATAATTACTTCTTGTTCCTTAATTCCCACTAATCCTTTAATGAACAATTGGTTTGTGGTCCAACCAATAAACCGAGTCCCTTTCGGGCCAATGAAAGGGCGGGGCCCCTTGTTCAAGACTTGGATTTAGTACTTAAAGGAACAACTTATTTACTATCCTTTAATAAGGTAGGAGTGAATTTCATTTTGCAGGACTATGTCCCTAACTATTTGTTTGATCTTATCCCTAATATGGGGGGGGGGGGGTATATTGAGTCGGCAAACTGGCCACTCTCACCCATGCAGATTAAAGGATAATCTAAAAGGTCTATAGTATAGGGATAAGGTTGGGTGCCTTATCCTAGTGACACTATGGATACGACCCACTTTGTATTTGATACAAACACAATGATCCAACGAGTTTGTGTAGGGGACATGTGAGTGGGGGTATCCTATGCAATGAGTTTGCATAAGGGCGGACTGCGAAATGGTAATCGCTATTTGTAACACCGTTGACTAGTTAGATTTTTATTTCACTTGAATGACCTAGGCATCTTAGTCTCAATCCTTAGTGGGTTAAGGACTCCTGTTCACTACGGATTGTCTTTTGATTGGTATGGGTGGGAGTGGTTGGTTTACTGACTCAATAGGCCTACCATTTTGGAGACAAAACCAAGTGGAAAGCTAGGAACATAATCATACAAGATAGAATTCACTCATTCCCTACTTTAGGGAAGTAGATGAGTGTTCCCTTAAGTGGTTTCTTTGGGTCTTGAACAAAGAGCGCTACTCTCTCAATGACACAAGAGGGGTTTCTATTTAGTGATTGGACCATAAACATGTTGTTCATTAGAGGAGCACTGATACTTAAGAATGTAAAGGTAACCAGGGGTAAAACGATAATTTTGACCCAGTTGTTGTTACGAACACTCGTGAAAGACTAACTTGTTGTTGTTGGTCTATACCTGTGGACACAGAAATATATATGCAGTGAGAAGAGTGTGACTGTATGTCTATAGCGGAGTGTACCCACAGTTAATAAATATTGATTACCTTGGTTAATGAGTTTAGCCAATTAATCTCATATCGTTGGGTCTTCTGATCTGCAGGTCCATTAGGTCCCGCTGATAGCTCGTAAAGGGTATTGAGGTAAGTATAATAATTTGAAATGTTCAAATTTACTTAGGGAAACAATATAATATATGAAGATACATTATAATAAAAAGTTTATTAACTTTATAATATAAAGGGAAATTATCTCAAATGACAAAACTACTGAAAATATTTACAATTAATAGGAAAATACATAATCTATCGCAGATAGACAATGAAATTTTGCTATATTTATAAATATTTTGGTTCATTTAGCTATGTTTGAAAAAATATTAATATAAATTTATTTTCAATTTGATTCAATATTTAATTCAAAACTTAATTTATGGAAATATTTGAAGGAGTTCAAATATTAAATTTACTATGAATTGAATTCATATTAAAATTATAGGCTAAAAAACTATAGGTTATTTGAGAGAAATATAATTGAATGTGATTCAATTATAGAATTAAAATTAAATATATGATGTTTAATTTAATGATTAATTAAATTAATTGAATTAAAATTATAAATTATGTTTGAAATATTTATTTAAATAAATTAATCAATTAAATTGGATCCGATTAGGTTGAATGCGTATTGAAATCAGGCAGAAGAGAGGAAAATGTAAAACGTAAGAATATGGAAAATCCAGAAGGCGCGGTTCGCTCGGCACTTGTCTTAAGCTTCCTTCCAAGACCCTCAGCACAAGAAAGGTGGAGAAGGAGAAGTTACATTTGCAGGAACGAACGCAGGTAACTTCTGAATTAGTACAGTCTTTATTTGCGGTAGGCTCTGAATTATTTGTGGTAGAGACAGTGAAAGAGTCTTTAGAAATATATTTGCGACGTTATTTTGTTTCGATCATTCTGTTCGGTGAGGAGGTAAATCCATTTAGAACTCGATCAGCATGCTCCGAATGCCTATCCGTTTCTTGAAATGTTCACAAAATAAAGAAAACATCTAGGAAAACTATGTCTCTCTCAGGCGTTCGTTACTTTATTCTTCATATGTTGTGATCACCTTTTTCACGTAGCACTCTAACAGATAAAAGAAACATAGATTCTTGATAGTGGATGTGAATTAATTTTCCTAATTTCTTGTCTGTAAGCGTAACCAGAGATTTCTGTAATTATTCCCTCTTCTTAGCTGCAACCAACTGGAGAGTTCTTCTTTTGTAATCTCATTTGGCTATCAGGAGCAATAGGGCATTAAATCCTCACCCCATTTTGACATAGTATCAATATGCTTTGTTTCTTATCCAATAGGAAGAAAAGAAGATGTCATGAAGCTAAGCGTTCAAACAATGGTGACAGCCTATTTAAAATATTAATTAATCATTTGAATTTCATGGGAATCTTGTAGGGTTGTTTGATTGTCTCATAGAATTAGCCATAAAACGTGCGAACAAATACAAACACAGATAGTTATTAAAATTAAAAAAGAAAAAGATAGATAGGTTATGAGCTGTTTAATACTTGTTAGCCAATGCAATTTTTGATATGCGGATTTTGAAAGCATATTTATAGCACCGTTGCTTGCTTTACATGACCAGGGCCCCCTACTCCCTTGGTATTATGAATGCAAGTGATGACTAGGTGAAAGTTAGGATTTCAATTTATTTATTTGGCTTGAATTATGTATCATCTAGTTTTTCAAGTTGCAAATTCTTTCCTGCAGGTGCATGCTATTTTGTGAAATGATATGGCAAGACGGTTACCTTTTCAAATTGGGCAACTGGTAGAATCACGTTGCTTTCTCATTGGTTATCGTGGTGCTTGGTTCCGATGTAAGGTAGGAATTGTATTCTTACTTGTAAAGGCTAATTATTGAAGCAGTGTATGTTGACAATTGAAGAGCATGTATCTGATTTACCCTTAAGATCTCATTTCATCCATATGTTCAAATAAATTTAGCCTTTACAATCTCAATTGCTTTGTTTGGTTTATATCAGCCCACAATGATATGCATGGATAAATATTTGATTGTTTTCTGGAAGTTTTCAACACTATTGTAGGAACAAATACCTACGGTCTTGGAGACCTAGCATGTTAAATAATATCTATGCAACTTAACATCATGTATATTGGGGCGTTTGTGTAGTAAAACAAGCACTGAAAATTGGGTTGTTGTATGGGCAGAGTTGTATTTAGTTATACATATTGACAAGTTTTTGGATTTTGTTTCTGCACACTCTGTAAGCTTAGGATGGATTTCTTTCCTAAAAGATTAATGCCTGACAACAAGAGTGAACATACCTCTAACCTATGTATATGAGGATAGTTCTACTTTCAGTAGTTAATTGGTTTATAGGACTTCATTGTTTCTCTTTCTAATTTTGCCAATCAATGACATATAGTGTTTAGTAGCCGATGAAAATGAGATAGATAGGTCAAAAAGCTGCAACCTACTTTGTAATTCCATCAACTCCAGTATTAATGTTTTCACTTTGTAAATAAACGACCGAAAAATTTGTGTTTTACCAAAATAAAAAAATGAAATCTGGTTCCCTCAGGCTTCTTCATTTTCACTGAAAATGCTGATTGACGAACCTGTAGGTCATTGGTTTAAACCTCCTTGGATCACCTACATGAGACTAGATTAATTCTTCAAATGTGTGTGTTATGCAAGAGCAGTGGGAGTCTTTCTCTCATTGCCTCCTCTGAGGCTTCAGTAGTAGAGTTTTGGATTCTTTTGGAAATTTGTACAGCCTTCAGTGGTGTAAACCTTGTTGCTTCGATGGTTGGCTGGTGGAGTCCCTCAATAGTTGGGGGCTTAGAGATAAAGTAAAGGTGTTGTGGTTAAACATGGCTAAAGCTATTTCGTAGTTAATTTGGAAGGAAAGGAATGGCAGAGTCGTTAAAGATAAATTCATTTCTTTTGTTTATTTTCAAACTCAAGAAGTGGTTTCTCGTTTCTTATCAAAAAAGGAAAAAAAAGTTTTCATTACTATAGCATCTTGGTGCATGGTTTCTTGTTTTTTAAATATCAAGCAAGCATAGAAATGTTAATAGAAGGTTTTTGATAGAACCTAAACAAGAAATAAGAAAACAATACACACACGGGCGGTGAATTATGCTTAAAGAAGGGGATACAGGCTGTAAATTTTGAGGGCTTAGTCCTCATAATTACTTACTATGATTTTCACCCCGTTAAAGAAACTTTTAAATTTTTAGTTAAATTCTGAAAACAAAAATAAGTTGTAAATGTAGTTTATTATTATTATTTTTATTATTTAACACTCGGCTAGGATTTTGAAAACATTTTTAGAAAGTAAATTCTTGGCCAAACAAAGAAACTCATAAGTGGATGTTATTTGTAAGCTTAATTTTCAAAAACTAAGAATCAAATAATTATCAAATGAGCATTCAAAATTTACATCCTTCTTTCCTACTCTTCCACAAGTATTAAATCTCTATATCGTAATAACAAACTCTCCAGCAACCGCCAATATTCTCGGTCATCAACTATCTAATACCCTCAATCCATCTAAATTTTGCTCTCTTACAGAATGCATCACAACCTGTATATTGCAGTTCTAGATAGATTTCAATCAGTACTTGTTACTGAAGTTTCAGCTTGTGGCCACAAGGTAAAAATAACAGACTGACATCACTTCATCAATGGATAAAATAATCTCATTTGTA
The DNA here is from genome assembly GCA_031780015.1 of Citrullus colocynthis. Taxonomy (NCBI): domain Eukaryota; kingdom Viridiplantae; phylum Streptophyta; class Magnoliopsida; order Cucurbitales; family Cucurbitaceae; genus Citrullus; species Citrullus colocynthis. The sequence goes on from QLSR01000298.1 coordinate 251,412, forward strand.
AACTATTTTGTTGCCAAAGGGGTCATACGACAAGCAGAATTGGGGTGTGACTCAAGGCAGAGTATGTACCAGTTGCATTATCTTGTACTGAATAGCCAATGCCCTTTAGAAATAAACCAAGTTGTAGTTGCTAGCCAAATTATATTTCTGTTTTAAGGTACTGAATGCACTATTTTTATTAATTGTTTGTACATTTTCAACCAGATAAAGGACATTGGTTGGAGAATGGGGAGTCTATCTTATGAATTGGAATTTATTGACTTTCCTGATGAAGGTACAACTTATCTATATTATTTGTCCTAGGTCTCCCTTTCTTACTCAAGGTTTTCTAGAATTTTCATGGAGCATGAGTGCATGTTTATAATTATTCATTGATTTTACTACTTTCAGATCAAGTGAATGATATTTCAATGAGAAAAATCCATCTTTACTTTGGCTATGCTTGCCAGAATAGAGGATGTCGCATTGATTTGTTACATATGTATAACTAAAACTGTCATTTGTAGTATAGCTATCTTTTGACCTCCAAATGGTGAGTTCACAAATAGCTGATGAGACTGTTTAGTTTTGAAAACTGGAAGCATGAGATATATTCTTGGTGTATTGAGAACGATTATAAAGCATTATAAAGCAGTTTTAAGAATTGACTGCCCTTTCTTAGACTAACAATTTGAGTTAAATGGGAATTGCTTTGAGAATTTCATATGTATTTTTCGTATGGTTTTACTGTGGTGGGTTTCTGTTCAGTACATGGTAGTCAAAGACTCGTGGAGTATTTACCAGCAGTAGGTCAAAATTGATTTTGAACCCACATTCTTTTGGTCAAGTCTGAAGGTTTTTATTAATCAATGCTTGTGGCAGATGTTTTTATTACAATAAATATTTAGTCTGTAGTCATGTAATTTATTGGTTTTCAGTTTTTTAGTACATTACTATATTCACTGTTAGACTTGTCTCTGATTCCAGAAATAAAATGGACAAAGCCATTTCAAAAACCACCTGCAGCCTTTGGTATTCCATCAACTGGGCCAAAAGGGCAGTTGATGGTGCGTCCTCAGTTTCCACAAGTTTGTCGTGAAAAACAATTATCTGATGTTAGTACCAATTCTCAACTAGAGGTGACTGTTGTTGTGAGTGATGTCTGGAAGGTTGGGGATTTAGTTGATTGGTGGAAGGATAATTGTTATTGGTCTGGCAAAATAATTGCCATATTGGGGGATGAGGAGGTCAAGGTACTTTTATTTACCTACTCCCATAGACTTAGACTTTCAACTGTGTTCATTGCTAACTTATTTCTTATTAATTTAATCATGGTTGATCTGGTGCAATTTCTAACCAAATGCTCAGCTTAGTTGTGACTAAAGATGCCTTTTTTCCCCAAAATATTAATTGCCCAGTTATTGAAGATATATATGTTAGCTACCTTTTCTATGTTTGCTAGTTGGTATTGAATTATATTTACTGTCTGTTATTACTTATTAGATGATCAGAGATAACAAGTCAGTCCGACTGTTGTGATTTGTTTCCACTGTCTTAGGGTATGTTTGGAATGCATTTTCAAGTATTTAATTTAAAAAATAAGTCATTTTGAAAAAAATTAAAGTGTTTGGCAACTATTCAAAATAACTTTTGAAGTGCATTTTAAACAGTTTTTATCCAAAAAAAATTAAATAAAAATGAATTTTTTGAAAAATACTTTTTGCATAAGTCAATTGAAACCTGCCCTTACTATTGTGTATCACGTTTTCATTAGTATTAACACCATGTGGTACTTTTCAAGGATGACCGAATATTTTTCTTTTTGTATTTTCCTGTTTTACAGGTTGAGCTGCTCCCCCCACCATTAGGTGAAGGATTGGCTTATCATGCCTCCTCCAAGGATTTGCGGCCATCCTTGGACTGGTCTCCCGAATCTGGTTGGATGGTCCCTAATATGAAGGTGCCATTCTTTCAACTGTTCTATTCAATATTGGTTGGTCCTGTTGGTTAGACCTTGGGGCTGTTGTGGGTGGGAATTGGAATTTTTATTTATTTATTTATTTATTTTTCCTTTTAATCTCAAGGGCTACCTTTGGGTTGAAAATTTCATAAAAGAAAACTTGTTTTGTTTCTGGAATCTAGCATTGAGGCATGCTAAGTCTCGGTGGGTTTGTTGGAACTTGGACCCTCCAGTCCCATGATCTGAATACAGTATCAAGGCTAATTTTGGACCGTTATTGTCAATTATGTTGTATTTTTGATATGATACTAAAAATGCTCTAAGATATTAAAATCCTATTGAATTGGAATTAGGAACCATTTGGGTATGTGAACCTCTAATTCACAAAGACTAAACCCTCCAAATTCATTCAATTTGAACCTTAAATATTAGGTTAACTAGAGATTGACTTAAGATCAAAGCTCTTGAAAGTTAAACCAAGTAATTTTAAAAAAGAAGTTGTTGTCTCGGTACTAAGTACTTCTTTGTCGTTCAATTTTAATATCTTTACATTTCCCTCTCAGACATCGTTCATATATGTCGGACTTCTTTGTCGTAGTTCTCTCAGTACTAAGGTACTTATAATTCCTTTGTATAGGTGAATGGAAGTACTCAATGTGCTCGGGTGCTTAACAATGGAAGTGTAGGTAAGAGCCGCATTAACAATACTAATCACTTCTAAGAATGTAAAGATTATTATAATTTTAAGTTACTGGCCAATTGTTTGCAATGTAGAAATTGCTTTTTTCGAGAATAATAAGCTATTTTGATATATGCATCTATATGTTGGATTGTATCAGTATGGTTTCTTGGTGATGGTGATTTACAGATTTGAGAACCCAGAACGTGAGTGAAGGAAATGGAAGTGAACCCCCAGATGGAAAATCAAATGCATCATTAGCTTCACAGACTAGTTCAATGCAGCGTACTCATGAGCCAGCAAGAAAGTTGAAGCAACTGCTCAGCGACACGGCATCGAAGGAGAAACACAAACACACACCAGAGACAAATTCCGACTCAAACTGTGTAAATAATATAGCCAAGAAAACTAGTACGTTGGAGAATGACTCAAGTTCACCTACTGAAAAACTAGATGCATCAACTGGAGTTCGAGGTACAAGAACTGATGCAGATGGATGTAACGACGGTCAATCTGTAACGACAACGGTGCTGGATGTCAGTTTGAATTCCATGCACCATGGTTCCTTAGAAGATGCTATTTCGGACTTGGAAGAGCTGATAAACAGGATTAAATGGATCAAACAAGTTTTGGATGGTGGAACGGCTTTGCTAAATGCTTCAGGATCTCCATGGAAATATCTGGAACACCGACCCTCACCTACACCAAGATGAAGGCATCCCTAGGCAGGTATTTTTTTTATTCTATTACATGAACTCTCTGTTGATTGAATGGTTTCAAAAACTTAGGCTTAACTCGGAAAAGCAACAATCTTTGGTATATGGTGGAATTTTTTTTCTCTCTATAACACGGAACTTGTTCTCTCTCTAGTTTTGCTATCAAAATGGATAGTAGGTATCAAAATGGATAGTAGGTTCTTTGGTCTATCATGCTCACCCCTAGTAGATAGTATAGAGATTTTTTTTGGTTTTCATATTGGAAATTTGTTTGAAATAAACGAGGGAACATTGAGAATTAAATAAGTTGAATTTTTTAAGTTATTTAAAGTACGCAATTTAAAAAAAGAAAGAAAAAAAAAAACACTTGGGGAATTAATGATGAAACAAATACTGAGATAGAACAAAACTAAAAGTTTAAGGACTCAAATAAGATTTAAACCTCATCATTAATAAATGTAATGCATCTAAAATAATCAACTCTTTTTTAGAAAATTAGTTAATAATTATATAACTTTCATAAGCAAATAAATTTAGATTGTATTATAATTTTGTTTTAAAATTGATAACATATATATATATATATATATATATATATATATATATATCTTGGTAGGATTTTAGGAGAAGAATGATTTTAGTTGGCTGAGTTTGAGTGGATTGAAATGGAGTCAAACAAATAGTCACATTTAATTCACTCATGAAAATTTAGAGTTTAAATTAATATAATTATAAGTTCTGAACTTTAATTAAATTAACTCCCAAAATTTATAGATAAATTGATGTAATGATATTACATATAAGGCATGTTTGAGAGTGGTTTTGAAATACCTAAAATCACTTTTGTCATTTCAAAATCATTTTTAAATACGTTTTTCATTGTTCAAAACTAATTTTGATGATAAAAAAATTACATTTAAAAGTGTAAAATTATATATTAGCTTGATTTTGAGTGGTTAAAAACATGTTTTCAAGTGAATTTGAAGTGAATTTGAACCAGACAAAGCTGGGACAAAGGTGACTTTTCCATAATCCATAAGCTTAAGCTTTTTGGTTGATTGGTGATTCAACATAAATTTTTATATATGATTAAATATTTTTAAAATTTTCCAACTAATTGCTTGAATTTTACATTTTCCCACTTCTATTTGAATAAATTCCAATTTAGATTTAAAAAACAAAAAAAATCCAACTCATGCAATGAAGTTTGAATGATCAAAAGTTAATTTTTGAAGGAGTACTTGAATGGCCGTTTATTTAGAATGCTTATTATTAGCACGTTTAAAATGTGCGCAGCAAAACAACAATTAGAATGTCTTAATTGTCCCAGCCAAAGGACTCCTCACTCGCACAACATTAAATAAACCTAGAATTTGAATTCTTGAATTAAAAATATAAAATTGCAAAGGAGATAAACGATGTTTTTGAGTTAGAATAAATGGCAAGGATATTTTGAATTTTTATCCACATGTCATCATGTTTATCAATATTTGCATATATCACAAATTTGACAACATAAATGGTGAATCTATTATATATTGCAAAAATGAATAAAATGGATGAAAAATATGAATAAAAGAATAAAATGTCATTGATCTAATTTTTTATTAGGCTCTTTTCAAATATCTAAAAGCTTGACTTAATGCTGACATTATCATATTTTTAATCTAATGCTAACATTATCATATTTTTAATTAGGGAGAGTTGTAAATATAGTAATTAGATTCAAGGTAGCTTCAAAGTATTTGTAAATATAGCAAAATTTAGATTTTGCTTTCAAAGTCTATTCTCGACTACGTTAATAGGCTTATAGAAATTTATGAGTGAAGAGTGATAAATTTTGCTATATTTATAATTAAAAAAAAATATTGCTATAAATTTAATTATTATTTATAAAATTGTTATTTAATGAAATTACCCTATTAATTATTGTTTATTGTGGAGATGGATGCAGTTTTGGTTTTTATAAATAATTTTGGGTTGAAATTGTGTATAAAAAAACAGAATTGAGAGCATGAATTTTGCAAATCCAAAAAATGACGTCTTTCTCCCTCCATACACTCACACTCCACCGCTACATCATGGCTTTCAATCGACTTCACATCCCCCTCCACTTCACGGCGGTTCTGCTTCTTCTCTACTACCGGACCACCGCCCTCCACCGACGCAACCACCACCTCCTCTGGTCTCTCCTCACCCTCGCGGAACTCTTATTCGCCTTCGTTTGGCTTCTAACCCAGTCCTTCCGATGGCGCCCGGTCTCCCGCTCCGTGTCGCCGGAGAATCTTCCCGGCGAGGGGGAGCTTCCCGGCGTGGACGTGTTTATCTGCACGGCGGATCCGGCAAAAGAGCCGACGGTAGAGGTAATGAACACGGTGTTGTCGTGTCTAGCTCTGGATTACCCGGCGGAGAAGCTGGCGGTGTATCTTTCAGACGGTGGGTCTCCGGTGACGGATTATGGTGTGAAAAAAGCTGGATGGTTGGCAAAGGCTTGGGTTCCGTTTTGTAGAGAATACGGAATTAATTCAAGATGTCCAGAAATTTATTTCTCTTCGCTGGCAGACGAAGACCGGATTTTTCGAGAAGACAAATTCGTAGAAGAGGAAAACAAAAATTAAGGTCACAAATTTTGCATGCCTGCTTTCATCTTCCCATCTCACACGCGTCTCCAATCATAATTCAACACGTATTTAATTTTTGTGTGTTTTTATTATTGTGTGATTAGTGTGGGGTAGTACATAATAATTATGCATGCTTAGTTGATTGGATTGTAACAATTGATTTGGTTGATAATGTAACAGAAGCAATACGAAGCGATGAAGAGGGATTTGGAAAGATTTGAAATGGAGAGAGGTCATAAGAGTGGTGTCATTAAGGACCGATCTGCTCGTGTGGAGGTACCCTCAATTGTTTTTTGGTCTACAAATTTGGTTTGTGTTAATTGCATGATCTTAATGGAATACTTGCAAAAACCATCATCCATTCTGGTGCTCTTCAAACACCCTTTCGATGTTCTTGAACTGTCGAATCACCCTAGTTGAGCAGATTTGATTCAGTGAAAGTCCATTTCTATATATGTTCATGTTGGGTTTTGGGTGGCAACATCGAATGAGCAAGTTATATGCTCATGTTAGCTACTTTTATTCTTGATTCTTTTTCTTTTCTATACTTTCCTAGTTTTTAGTGTATTTTTATTAGGTTTAATTTTAGGGTTGTTTTCAAACATAAGAAAATCAACCATAATATTTACAAATATAGCCAAATTTTATTGTCCATCTGTAATAGACTGCGATAAGTACAAATAATAGTCTATTGTAAATAACTCTACTATTGGCGGTGGATTGGCGGTGGATGTATAATATAAAAAAGTCAGATATATATAACTAAATTTATTATAATATATATATATATATATATCTCTCATTATACATAAAGTTAATGAATTATATGTATAGCTTTGTTAAGTAGAGATTAGGTTATATTGTTGTAATATTTAAATTTTAATTTTTACAGATTAAGAAAATTAAACATTTTAATCATATATCTGTCAAGATATTTGTCTATTTAAGTAGAAAAATTATCATATACTGATTTAAGTTAATTATATATTTCTTTTGTAAAAACATCCAAACAAATTCCCGCGGAGAATCCGATCCACGTAAATTTTTCTTGGGGAATTTCCGTCCCAATCCCGGCAAAAAATTTGCCAAGATGGAGAATGAAATGGACAGCCATCCCCATTTTCCAACCCTGCCTCGCCCATATACATCATTAATTTAGCTTTTTTGTTTCTTTTTTTGTTTTTTTTCCCATAATTTGTAAAAAGAAAATTCTCTTATTTACTGTCAATAAGATTAAAAATTAGGCAAAAGAATAAGACACCATTAAAAAAAAAAGAGAGAATTATGAATTAAAAAAGGGATCAATTCTCCAATATATATTTATATCTATTTTTGTTGTGCAATAATTATTTCTAAGTGTTAGTTTTTAAATATAAGAAAATAAACCAAAATATTTACAAATATAGCAAAATTTCACTATCTATTACAATCGATCTACAATAGATTGTGATAACAAAATAAATATCTTAAGTAGTTTTGTTATTTAAAATAATTTCTCTAGTTCTAACGTGTTTATTTTTATGTATAAAAATGTTTTAAGATCTAACAAAAAAAAAGCTTTTAATTAAAAAAAAAAAAAAAGTATATATATGGAAAAGCTTTAAACATGCGTAAACACGCACATATGATCTTCAATTCTGTCTATTTTTTCCCCCAAACCATTTTGCATTAACATTGTAGACCATTCTCGATGGAGAAAACGACGGAGAAGGATTCCGGCTGCCACTGCTCGTTTATGTCTCTCGAGAGCGAAGACCATCGGTTCCTCACCGGTACAAAGCCGGCAACATCAACAGTCTCGTGAGTTCCTCTTCTGGCCACCGTTCTATAAAATTTAAACTTTTAATTTTAAACTTCCATTTCTTCGCTTAAATTCAATCCCTATTGCGATTATTGTAGGTTCGCGTCTCCGGATTGATCAGCAATAACCCTTATTTTTTGGTCTTAGACTGCGACATGCACTGCAATGACCCAACATCAGTTAAGCAAGCTATGTGCTTCTATCTTGATTCCACCTTTTCCAGCTCTCTGGGATTTGTTCAATTCCCCCAAATTTTCTACAATCTTAGTAAGAATGATATCTATGACAACCAAGCTAGACCTGCTTTCAAGGTAAATGAACTCAACGACCCATTTGCTTTTGCAGATTAGGTGTTTGTCATAATGCCATGTTTGTGAATTTTGGTTTTTAGACTAAGTGGATTGGAATGGATGGGCTAAGAGGGCCAGTGATGTCCGGAACTGGATATTTCTTGAGGAGGAAAGCGTTGTATGGGAGTCCTAATCAGGAAGGTAGATGAAATTTGTCTCTGTTTTGATTTAAAACTTGTTAGTTCTGTTTCCTAATGCAGCTTTTGCTATGTTTCTTATGAATTCCAGAGGGGTTTGATGTGGAGCCACATAAAGTTTTTGGTCAATCTCAGAAGTTTATTGACTCATTGAAGATGGAAAAAGAATATCCAATGGATGAGATGTTGAATGAAGCTGTAACTTTGGCCTCATGTTCTTATGAGGAAAACACTGAATGGGGCAAAAAGGTAAGTTTTTGTTTCAAACATGTTATAACAGTTGGTTTAAGAGATTTAAGTATACTTCAGCATAAATGTTGTGATGAAGTGGAGAGAAAGGAGATACAGACATAATGAGGAAGATAAGATGCTCTCAACCTAAACATTGAGGCTAAAATTACACATTTATAGCTAGGTTAAAGTCCACATGTACAATACCAATGGGTTTTAAGAGTGTTGTGAATAAAAACTAAAGAAATAAATAATAACCTAAATACATACCACTAAAGCAATAAATAACCATAAGAGGTTAATTGGTAAAGTAGTCTAACAAAAGTCCAGTGGTTAGTTTAACGACGAATTAGGAGGAAATATGTTGAAATTTTAGTAATCACTTGTTAAGTCTAAACTTACGAGTAGTAAGGATAGTGAACTTTTAGATCTAGCAGTAGTTTAAACATACAATTTGATCAGCTTCCAAATGGTCAAAGTTGAAACTTGAAGTACATTCTTTGGATGGTTCAGATTGGGTTCTCGTATGACTGTTTGCTGGAGAGCACCTTCACTGGGTATCTGCTGCAATGCAAAGGATGGACTTCTGCTTATCTATACCCAAAGCGACCATGCTTCCTCGGTTGCAGCCCCGTTGACATGAAAGACGCCATGGTTCAGATGCTAAAATGGAGCTCTGAGTTATTCCAAGTTGGTTTCTCTAAGTATAGTCCTCTCATATACGGCATCTCGAGGATGCCCATTCTCCAAAGCATGTCCTATGCCTATTTTGCATTCTCTTCTCTGCTTTCAGTTGCTTTTGTCTTGTATGGGGTGGTTCCTCAGTGGGGCTTCTTGAAAGGCATCCCCTTGTATCCAAAGGTCAGAAACAAATCCCTCTCCACTGGAAGTAAAAAAGTAATCTTAATTAGAATCTTCCCGCTTAGTTTTTACATCAGACTGTTTCGAATTTGCAGCTTTCAGATCCATGGTTTGCTGTGTTTGTTGCCATATTCATTTCTTCCATTGTGCAACACCTGATCGAGGTGTTCTCAAGCGGTGGAAACTTGAAGACATGGTGGAACGAGCTGAGAATCTGGATGGTGAAGTCAGTTTCTGCTTGCTTATTCGGGGTGGCAGATGCCATGATGAAGATAACAGGAATGAAGAAGACAGAGTTGAACCTTACAAACAAGGCAATAGACAAAGAGAAGCTCGAAAAATACGAAAAGGGAATGTTTGATTTGCAAGGAGCTGCAGTGCTAATGGCTCCTCTGTTTGTCATAGGTCTATGGAATATGATTTGCTTTGTCGGTGGGATGAGGAAGGTGGTGAAGAACAGGAACTTTGAGGAGATGTTTGGGCAGATGTTTCTGCTATCCTTTGCTCTGGTTCTGCATTACCCTGTTCTTGTAGGGGTAATAAAAACGAAAGGAAAATCTCACCACTGAACTCTCTTGCACCATCTCTTCAAGTCTTTCTATGAGACTGTAAATACTCATAATCTATGATCTCTACTATATTAAAAGCACGAGAAATTGGAAAATTTGCCACTTCTCATTTTACCCTCACTTTTTTGAAAAAATGACTATTTTACCCTCATGCTTCCTATTTAGGGATAAGTTTTCTACCATCTACACCCTATTTAGCTTTAAACAACACACATATATAGTTTTAAATTACGTCAAACATTTATTAATTATATTTAAAAAAACATTCGAGCAAAAATAAAATTTTATTATAAATATTTGTAAGCCACGTAGATCGCACGTGTCTTTGTCATCTAGGGGCAATAAGGGAGAGTCTTTCTATTTCCTTTTTATTCTTACATATTTTTAAAATTTTCATTTTGTCTGTTCACTATCCTTCTCGTAAACTCACACTAAATATAGAAGTTTCTCTTTCATCGTGGAGTTTTATCTTTCGGCAGAGAGAAATTGTCACTTATTGTAGGCCATAAACATGTACAACTAAATAATTAAAAAATTACATTCCCCTCTGTGCCGATTCATAGTTATGTAAAAAATTAAATTAACTTAAAAAAGAAAAATTAGATCTCTATGTGTCTGTTCATGCCGATGAACACAAATTTTCAGATTGATGATTCTTCTATATGGGTGTGATCCACCTATAAAAACAATATGGTCAAATACACATTTATCAACATTGTCGAATCACAAATTCCAAAATGTCTCATTCTTTTATTAGAGAACTCAGACATTTTCAAAAAGAATGGAGGCTCATGATTTTTGTTCTTTCGAAAGGGGAATGTTGAACCCTGTCAACATGAGGATTCAAAAATATATAGAAATTCATTTTAGTATTTTTTTTTTCTTGAATTTTTCTTTAAGAAATGCTTTTCCTGTACTAAATTAGCGTCGATAGAAAAATTTGAATTTATTTAATATTTTACTTTTGAATTTATTTATTATTTTGCTTTTTAAATTTCATCATGAATACTACTTTTGGGAGTTGTTTTAGATGATCTGGGTGGTTTTTCTTTTTCACCTTTACATGCCCAATTTAGTTTATAATTTTTGGCAAATTAAAAATGAAATTGAAGAAAGCGAGCAACAAAACAATTATGAAGAGAGATATTTTTCGTCGTTGATTCAATAGAGCTACAAACAAGGTATATATCATAAACCATACTGTTTACTTTAATTTCATTATGACTTTTATATTATTAACAATAATGAATAATTGAAATTTTATATGTACGTAAGAGGAAAATTCTTTTGAATCACACACCCATCTCTAATTTTATGCCTCCATCTTACAAAAATACAAGATGCAAAATTAGTAAGCATTATTCATGGGTTGGTTGATGAATTGTATTGTTCTACTATTGCTACCATTGTTGAGATAATTAACAAAGACAATCCATGGTTTAAGAAATGCAAAATTTGCACCCCAATGGAAGTGAGAACACCACTCATTCTGCCAATTGCAATGATGCTTTTCAATTCATTAGAAAATATGCTAAATAATTTCTAAGGGCTAAATGAATGCACGTGTAATAACTTTTGAAGTTGTAGAAGTTATAGTTGGATGTAGTGTTTTTATGCTGCCAAAATTTTATCGGTAATCCTAAAAGGTCAATGTATGATTTTTAAGTTAATATTCTATAACTTGTTTTTTTTTTTTTTTTTTT
>QLSR01000298.1:263320-312071 GCA_031780015.1 Citrullus colocynthis
TTTTTTTTTTTTTTTTTTCTCTTTCTTCTTCTTTTCCTTTCCCTAAAACCATTTCACTATCATTTGGCTAATTCAAACAATTTTCAATTCTCTAGTCTTCCGCTTCCCCATTTATACCTTAGATCGAACACGATGAAGTAATAGAAGTTTGGTCCGATTTGTTCTTGTACAACCAATTGTTTCTTTGGTATCTCTTGACGGGGTGTTTCTCTGTAAATGGGAAAGAAGAGGAAGACGATGAGCAGCTGCAGTGAAAAGAGGAAATGAGTTTGAAATATGGGGACATGGGTATTGTTGGGTGAGACGAAAATGGAGGTGAAGGCGATTGAAGAAGATAGCAAAAACGAGCCATGGCGAGAGAGAGAGATTGATTGAATTGACAAGTTTGCCATTTTCTAATAGAAGAGACAACTAACACAACGACGTGACTGCAACACTTAATAAACCATAGAGTTTAATTGCTCAATTTAAAAGTTTATAGGTGTGATTGTAATAAACCTCATAGTTTAGGGGTGATTTGTGCAATTTTTTTTTTCCTTGAACTCTAAAATATATCACAATTTTATCCTCTCAAATTCAGAAAGTTTCAAATTTCTCATTTTCATGGACAAGAAGAGTGAAGAAGATAGAGCAAAAGTACACTTTGTGGTGAGAGAAATAGAGAAAATAGTAATTCAAGAATCTAACTTAGAAGTTGAGGTGTTACATGTTAAGAAAAAATTAAAACGGAAACTTAGAATATTTATTTCCTCACATTTTAGTTTTTATGTCATGTTAAATTACGTCACACACATGTAATTATTTTTATATTATTGAAACATTACCTTTTTTATTTGAGCTATATATATCAATGTTATGCTTGCATTTTGTATCTGTTAAAAAAATTATCATGAAAATTAGGAATGTTTTCAAAAAATAGAAAAATTGAAGAAAATAATTATAAATATAACATAATTTTACTTTATATGTGTGATAGACTGCGATAGACTTAGATGTCTATCTATCACTTTACTAGATTGACGTAGATAGATGTCTCTATTGGGTCTATTGTAGATAGAAAGTAAAATTTTGCTATATTTGTAAATAATTTGAATTTTTTTTTTATTTGTAATAATTTTCCTAAAAATTATAATCATAAAACAATTACTCATGAAGTAATAAAATATCATTTTATCTAATTTTAATTTATGAAGATCAACATATAACTTCAATTTTGTTGCAATTACATCATATACGAATTTTAATTCTATTTATCCATCTATTTTTTCACATTCTTATCTCTGTTTGCTTAGTTTTAAATTTACTATATATAAACTATTTACAATTTAAAATTAATGAAAAGTCAGAATATGTATTTGATAATACAATGTAAGAATTATACAAATGACCAAATTTAGAAGTTTTATACAAATGATACAATTATTAATCAGCATACAATTATATAAATTATTTCTTTCATTACTTTTTGAAATAATATGCAATATTGGTATTTTAGATTTATATGGTAAGAATTTACCATACAGTAGTTGTATATAAATTAGAAAACAAATAATAAATAAACAAAATCTGGTACATGCCTCTAACAGATTTTGTTTTAACTGTTATGAAGTAAACAAGTAAGAAGAGGGAGTTTCTCAAAGCCTATATAAAGCCACATTTCATTCATTATCTTTCCAAGACTTTTCACAATGAAGCACCATCAAGATCAAGAAACCACCGCCACCTCCGCCGCTAGTACACTCAATTTCAAGTTTCCCACCACCTCCCATGGCTACACAATCATTACTCAGATCGGTGTCAGCCCCCACAGCATTGTGTACATGGCCAATTGCAAGTCGGAAGACTCGACCACCGTCACCGTCGCCATAAAGATTGTCGACGTCGATACCAACATCAACCTCAATTCCCTGAACGCTTCACTATCACTCATCGACCACCCCAATATTTTCCGGCCACATTGTTGTTTCGTCGGCGACGATGGCCGCATTTGGATCGTAATGCCCTTCATTCCGACCGGCACTTTACAATCCATTCTGTCCCACAGTTTCCCTAGAGGTATGCCAGATCAATTCACCTCCATTATTTTAAACCAAATCCTCCGTGCTTTAGTTTATCTTCACGAATTGGGGTTTGTTCATAAAGCCATTAAACCAAGTAATATCTTCTTCGATTCACAAGGCTCTGTTAAGCTCTCTGTTTTTGACATCATGATCTCCAAGAACAATATTAACAAAATTGATCATGATTCTTCAATTCCTTATTGGGTCCCACCGGATGAAGTATATTGTTTCGAATCAGATATTTGGGGACTTGGGGTTTTAGCTATGGAAATTACTTGGGGGGGTCCTCCAATTATAGACCCAAGACTTCTTGAATCACAATCGTTTAATATCTCAAGAAGGTTTCCCTATGAATTGAAAACAGAGAAGAGTGAGAGACAAAGGGACAGAAGATTATTTGGAGATGGTGTTAAAGAATTTGTGAAATGTTGCCTTGTCAAAGATCGGTTTGAAAGGCCGACGGCTTCGAGTTTGTTGAGACATCCATTTGTGCAGAAAGGGGAAAAGCCGAATTTTTTATTCAAGAGTATTCCAAAAGGAGTGATTGAAATTGATCAAAGATTTGAACAAGAAAAGGAAAGAATGATTGGGTTGATGAAAAATGATGAGAAATTGAAGATTGAAAGTGACAGGACCATGAAGATTAGAGGATGGGACTATAATAATTTTCTGTTCGAACTTGAACCTGATGAGGAATCAGTAGGGAAAAGAGTTCGATTTGGTGGGGAAATCGTAAGGCAATTTAAAAAAGAAGAAGAAGAAGAAGAAGAAGAAGAAGAAGAAGAAGAAGAAGAAGAAGAGAGAAAGAAAGTTGATGATATGTTATCTCTACTTCAGAAAATACAGAGTAATTTGAGTGGTGCTGGTGAATCAAGCAAGGCCGGTGAGAAGAAGAAGAAGATTGTTGATGAAAATTTAGTGAAAATGTTATCTTCATTGTTTGGTAATATTGATCAACAAAGGGATATGGTTTTGAAGTTGATGAATCATCTTAGTTATTTGAGTGAAAAACAGTTGGAAATGAGTAACGAAATCAAAAGGTTAGAGGCAGATTTGGCTTCTGAGAAAGAAAGATACTTTCAATTAGAGTTGGAATGTGAGTTTCTAAAGCTAAAAGTTCCTGATTCTGAGGATGAAAACGAATATTCTGATGAGGAACAACAAGAATATTGGGAGTAGGAACAATAAGAAGATTCTCAAGACTGAGAATAAACACTGTTAATACATAGAATGATGAGATTGTGTATCAATACCATTCCTTTCTTAGCATATATAACTACATAAAAATAAAAGTTGGTGAATTTTACTCTCATACCTGTCTCTCCCTCTCACTTTTCTCTTTGTTGCTCCTTTGTAAATTCATTAAACTCAAACTATAGTTTTAGCAATTATTTGTGGCGGGTTTCATTGAATAATTTGTTGAGATTTGAGAGATGGCAAATGTGTTGGAGCAGTGTGACCAATAATCTTTTGTGTATTTGTTCAATTGACCTTGGGAGAAAATATTTCTTTACTATTTTCAGGATGATTTCCACAATTGTAGCCCTTTAGGCTTTTATACTCAGAAAACCCCAGATATGGGTAAAAAAATATAAATAATAAAGAATATATGGACGGCTTGTACAAGTTTCACCACCTAAGAGGACAACAAAAAAAATTCTAAGAATCAAATTGCAATTGATAGCAAAATTTGTTATTTGCAGCTTCTTGATTTGTGGTGACCTGTTGCCTTTTCCATTCTCCTATTTTGTAATTCCACCATCTTTCCCTTTCTCCCTAATATCCTTCCTCCAACCAGAGGGTGAGTTTGGATTGCAGATGGAAGAATTGGGTGGGTGTGAGAGCTTTAGTTAGGCAGTTAGCAACCTGGTCAGATGAAGGGATGTACCCAACACATCTAACTTACCATTTAAGACCTGATCCCGAACATGTATGTAAAGGACCGGACTGCGAAATGTTTAATTTCTCCTTGTAATAATTGTAGAAATTAACATTTCATAAGATGATTATAGGTAACTTCTGACTTTAAGTGCAATCCTTCCATCTGTATAGGTTACCCCTCTCTTTCACACTTTTCATAAAAAGAAAAGGGGAGGGAAGTTAGAGAGAGATAATAATTCTACAGAAAGGTTATGTGTTTTTTTCTCTCAAGAAAACTCTCTAATTCTCTCTTCCACCTCTTCCTCACCAAAAATGGAGCAAAAAAGGAACAAAAACGAAAAGCAGCTTTGAGCATCTCTGGGCTACGACTTCAAAAGCAAGAGCATAGGAACACTTACCGATAGTGTTGCAATGTTTAGGTGGTTGTAATGCATTCAAAATTTGCTAGTTGTGGGTTTGGGCAAAGAACAATTTATTAGTTTTGTAATTATAATATTTTATTTTAATTAATTAGATTGATATAATTTGATTAATTAATTTTATGAGTGTCCAAAATTGTTCTATTTTTGCTATTTAATTTAATTTTTCCATGAGATGTATGATTAAATTAATTTTGGTATATATTCCATTAGGATAAACATTATCATGCATCATATTTAATATTATTATTTGGATGTATGATATTATTAGCATGAACATGTGTTCTATTTAATATAAGTGTAAAATTATATAGTTGTATGCATTAATAAGCATGTCCATACATCACACTATAATATAGATGTTATATTGTATGATATGATATGCTTAATTTTCGTTATTAATATAAATGTTATATTGTTTAATGAAAATGAATTTGCATTGAGCATGACATTACCTCAGTAAGATATAATTGTTATATTTGGTTAATGTCATTAGAATGCATATCATAGGTTTTAATTATTCATTAAAATATAATGGTTATATATTTAATGAAATAGATTAAAATCTATAAGAAAGAGTTGCATGCAAACATAAGTTATGAATTAGTTTTAAATGGTTTAAAATTGGTTCACCTAGACTTATGTTTAATATTTTTAATATGATTAGGAATAAGTTAATCTTTTGTATTTATTTTAATAGGATTAAAATGATGTAATAAAAGATTAAATTTATAAAAGATTTGCCTATAAGGGACCTTTGTCTAAGGAAGGTTTTGTTTAAGGCTAGGGTATTTAAGCTCACGGAAACAGAACACCCCTACTTGGAAACCGACCTAGAAGGTGAATTAGTTAAAATATTTTATAAGCATGCAGCGGTTGTTTTGATTTTATTAAAGTGTTTAATAAATGATAACCAAAGTTGTTAAACTATAGCAATATACAAGTTATATTGTGCAAATTAACAAAGGACTTAGATAAATAAATTAGCCGGATTTACCTAAGTAATAAACTCTAGGTTTAAAACACTCTGTGGGAGGAAAAAAGATATATATGATATGTCATTTTCTTCTTATGTTTCTCCCTAAAAGTCCACATCGTGAGATATATGTTGGCCTTGTGGCACTTCGTTTTGTGTTCCCTTTCAGATGATGTTTACATAGCTCAATATCAAGGTGAATGGAGAGAGTGTTTATAGCAAGTGGGAGAAGGATGTGTGCCATCACATCCTACGGTCTCCTTCATTGTTTTGCTAGATAACTTTCATGCTCGGCCTCATTACACCTCAATTTGTGTCCTCCTTTGGATGGTGTTTGCATGAAATTTATCTCAAACTCCTATTAAGAATAGGGTCACTTTAGTTTTTGCGCCAATCGGTTTTTCCTTTCAGTTAGCTCATTGGAGCAGAACTTTAGGATCTAAAATGAAGGGTTACACAAAATTTTTTAAGAATGTTAATGATTTGTTGACCAAATGATGATGACTAATTATTATAGGAATAAGAGTTATTTTGGTGTAATAATTGGTTGAGAGTGGCTTAATTTAGTGAAGGAGTGACTGACTACCCTTCGGTGGCTTTTATCCTAAATCACTGAAGCATCATTTCAAAATTAGATGTTAAAATTTCGGTAGCTAAATATTGATTGGGTTATATGAGTTATGCATTTTACTAATAAGAAATAATTTGTATGTTTCAGCATCATCAAAATGTCAAGCGCTTTTATTACTTTGATAAGTGCCGATAAAATGAATGGTGATAATTACACTTCATGAAAAAAATATGATTAACATTGTACTCAATGTAGAGGACTTAAAGTTTGTCATCATTGAGGAGTGTCCTCAAGTTCTTGCTCAGTATGCTTCACGAAATGTTCATGGTCTATATGAGAAATGGATCGAGGCAAACGAAAAGGCTAGAGCATACATTCGTGCCAGCTTATTTGAAGTTTTGGCAAAAAAACATGAAACCATGGTCATTGCTTGTGAGATCTTGAATTCATTGCAAAAGTTGTTTGGACAACCATCCTCATAGATCAAGCATGATGCTGTGAAATTCATTTATAATGCACATATATGAACGAGGGGGCATCAGTGTGAGAACATGTTCTCGATATGATGGTCCACTTCAATGTGACTAAAATGAATGAGGCCATTATCGATGAGGCCAGTTAAGTTAGTTTTATTGTGGAATATCTACCTGAGAGTTTCCTACAATTCAGAATCAACGTTGTTATGAACAAACTGAACTACTCTCTTACTACCCTCCTTAACGAACTGCAGACTTATGAGTCCATGCATAAAGGCAAAGGACTAGAAAGGGAGGCAAATGTTGCCAACTCCTCTAAAAAGTTCAACAGAGGTTTGACCTCTGGAAATGAGTCTGCTTCTTCCTCTACCAAAAAGAAACGTAAGAAGAAGAATGGTAATAAAGGAGGTAATAAAAGTAATCAAGCTCCAGCCGAAAAGGGCAAGCAAAAGGCTAAGGTCGTAAAAGGAAATTGTTTCTTTTGTAATCAGGATGGGTACTGGAAGTGGAACTGCCCCAAATATTCGGTAGAGATAAAGAAGGCCAAACGAGTTAAATGTGATTTACTAGCTTTGAAAATTTGTTTAGTGGAGAATGATGATTCTGCCTGGATAATGTATTCAGGGGCTATTAATCATGTGTATTCTTCTTTTAGGGGATTAGTTCCTGGCAACAACTTGGTATTGGCGAGATGACCTTGTGGGTTGGAACAGGGCAGGTCGTCTCAGCGGTTGTAGTGGGAGGCGTCAAGTTATTCTTTTAGAGATCTTTTCTTTCTTTATAGAATATATATGTAGTTCCTGATTTAAAAAGGAATTTGATTTCTGTAAATATTTGCTAGAACAATGTTATTCCATCCATTTTAATGTAAATAAAGCCTTTATTTATAAAGATGATGTTCTTATTTGAGTAATTTATATGTGCTATGACCGTTAGCATCTAAATCGCTTTTAAATACTGAAATGTTCATAATTGCAAAACATCAACATAAAAGACAAAAGATTTCTCCTAAATAAAATGCTTATCTTTGACATCTAAGGTTAGGTCACATAGATCTCAATAAGATTGAGAAATTGGTTAAGAGTGGACTTCTAAGCGAGTTAGAAGAAAACCCTTTACCTATATGTGAATCTTGTCTTGAACTCAAGATGACCACATATTATGACTATGAAACTTTCTCACCTGTTTCCAGGTTAAGAGAGTGGACTATGAAGAAACGTTCTCACCTGTTGTCATGATTAAGTCTATCTGAATTCTCTTGTCCATTGCTACATATTATGACTATGAGTTATGGCAAACAAACGTAAAGACTGCCTTTTTGAATGAAAATCTTGAAGAGACCATTTACATGAAACAACTAGAATGATTCATTCAACAAGGTCAAGAGCAAATGGTTTGCAAACTTAATTGATCCATTTATGGATTGAAAGAAGCATCTAGATCTTGGAATATAAGATTTGATACTGCGCTCAAGTCTTATGATTTTAACCAAAATCTTGATGAACCTTGTGTATACAAGAAAATCATCAACAGTTCAGTACGTAGCTTTTATAGTGTTGTATATGGATGATATCCTACTCATTGGGAATGATGTCGGTTTATTGATAGACGTAAAGAAATGACTAGCTGCCCAATTTCAAATGAAAGATTTGGGTGAGACATAGTTTATTCTAGGGATCTAGATCATAAGGAATTGTAAGAACAAAATGTTAGCCTTGTCTCAGGCATCGTATATTGATAAGATGCTTGTTAGGTATTCAATGCATAATTCCAAGAGAGGCATATTGCCTTTTTGGCATGGAATTATATTGTCTAAGGAATAGTGTCCTAAGACTCCTCAAGAAGTTGAGAAAATGAGACGGATTCCTTATGCGTTGGCTGTTGGTAGCCTTATGTATGTCATGTTGTGTACAAGGCCTGACATTTGCTATGCAGTTGGGATTGTCTGTAGATATCAGTCCAATCTAGGATGTGATCATTGGGCTGCAGTTAAAACCATCCTCAAGTATCTTCAGAGAACGAGAAACTACATGCTTGTGTATGTGGCTAAGGATTTGATCCTTACAAGATACCCATACTCTGATTTTCAAATTGATAAGGATTATAGAAAATCAACATCAGGATCAATGTTTACTCTTAACGAAATGGCTGTAGTTTGTTGAAGCACAAAGCAAGGTTGCATTGTTGACTTTACCATGGAGGCAGAGTATGTAGCTGCTAAAAAGGCTGTCTGGTTTAGGAAGTTTTTGATAGACCTGGAAGTTATTCCAAACATATCAATGCCTATTACACTTTATTGTGATAATTGTGGTGCTGTGACAAATTCCGAGCCTAGAAACCACAAACGTGAAAAGCACATAGAGTGCAAGTATCATTTGATACAGGAGATAGTGCAATGAGGAGACGTAATCGTTACGCAGATTTCTTTAATACACAATGTGTTGATCTATTTACAACAACTTTCACTGGTAAAGTGTTTGAGGGTCACTTGGAAAGTCTAGGTCTACGAGCTATGCCACATCTAGTCTAGGGCAAGTGGGAGATGGGTATAGAGTTATGCCCTAGTAAGTTTATATATATTGTACACCCACTAGCTTTAGGACGAGTGGGATATTGTTGGGATTGGTATGTCCTAAATCTCTTGGGACTTGAAGTTTTGTAAATTGTATATACATTTTATTTATTGAATAAAATAATAAGTTATTTTATCTATCTTATGCATTAAATCAAATCCAATAAACTAAGATTCCATAGTTATTTTATGTAAACTTAAACATGTATCTGGTTGACATACAAGGTTGGATCATGTTTAAGTAATAACCAAAAGGTCTGTAGTATAGGAATAAGGTTGGGTGTCTTATTCTGGTAACACATCGGATACGACTCACTTTGTAATTATTACAAGGAGTTGTAAAGTGTTACAAATGATTTGATCCTAATCGTTCATGTGGAGACATGTGAGTGGGGATATCCTATGTAAAGTGTGTATATAAGACCAGATCGCGAAATGTTTAATTTCTTTTTGTAACGCCGTTAATTGTAGAAATTAACATTTCATAGGATGACTATAGGTAACTCGACCTAAATCCTGAGTGAGTTATGAACTCCTGTCTTTGAGGGCAATCCGTTGATTTGTATAGGTGAGAGTAGCCAAATCGCCGACTCAATAAACCTACAATTTTGGGATTTGTCTGATTAAGGAGCTGGGAACATATCTTCATAAGATGGAATTCACTCCTTCCCGTGTTTAGGGTAGGTAGATAAATTACTCCTTTAAGGGCTCATTCCGCGTCTTCATCAATGAGGTCCCACACTCTTACTGACCCGAGAGGGGTTAGTTTATTGTTGGACTATAAACAATTTGTTCATTAGAGGAATCAGTAGTACTTAAGGAGTTAGATATAACTACAAGAGTAAAACAATAATTTGACCGAAGACATAACTTAAGTAGTAATGAGGGATTTATGAAGGGTCAACTTACTATTGATTAGTAAATTCCGTAGACACAGAAATATATCTATAGTGCGAAGAGTGCAACTGTAAGTCTTTAGTGGAGTGACCTATAATTAATGAATACTAATAATCTAATTAAAGAGTTTAATTGATTAATCTCATATCATTGGAGCTTATAACTATAGGTCCATAAGGTCCCATTGCTAGCTCATAAATGATTAGTATAAGAATCAAACATTTTGGTTTAATTTGAAATGTTCAAATTAATAAGGAAATTAATTATATGTGATACAATTAGCATAATGTATATAGATACATTATAATATATAGTTTATTTTGAATGAGATTCAAAATTTATACTTTATATTATAAGAGAGATGAATATTTAAATGAGATTTAAATATTAATTAAATGAATGAGATTCATATAAAAACTATAGGCTAAAATTAATATGAATGAGATTCATATTAAAACTATAGGTTATGTGAGAGAAGGTTGTTTGAATATGATTCAAATTAAATTAAATATGTGATACTTAATTTATTAATTAATTCTTAATTAGTTAATTTAATTATATATATTAAATATGATTTAATTATGTAACTAAATTAATATTAATATTATATTATTATTAAAGAAATAACTTCCACATTTGAGGAAGTTTTCCCCCCCTCTCTTACACTTTACGTAAAAAGAAAAAGGGAGGAAAGTTACAGAGAGATCACAATTCTACAGAAAGGTTCTATGTGTTTTTTCTCTCAAGAAAACTCTCTAATTCTCTCTTCCTCCTCAAGAATTCTCCCTTGCCAAATACAAAGAGAGCGCAAACTTCCTCTTGTTGATTATTCCTAGAGAATAGCAAGGTAATTTTATAATGGTGTTCCAAGAAAGTTATTGTGTTTTGGTTGGAGAATTTCATCGATTTGTGTATCATAGAAGTATTTCCCACACCGAAGACGGTCTTCAAAAGGTAAGAAAGCTTCTAATCTCTAATTCTTCTAAAAAGTATGCTAATTACGTAGTTGTTTGTCCATTTGGTTGTTTTCTATATTTTGTGTTTCTAAACCAAATTTAATGGCACAAGGCGATCCTTCGCTTTTCTGAGAATTCGATTCCTTCCTTTAGATAGCTAGAGCATAAGATTTCCTCCCACAAAAACACAATAGGCTGCCACTGAACAACAATCATCTAGATGGGTAGTTCAGTCAACATCTGAAAAACCACTTATAGACAAATCTGGACTGGGTTGAAAAAGTAACTCATAGTGTTTCAATCCACTAATATATCTTAAGGCTCTCTTATTACTGCTTGCCAATGTGAATTGGTGGGTTGTTTAAGAAATTAACTTAGATGATTCTATCACATAACACCCCAGATTAACCTATTAACTCTAGAGAGATGTGAAGACGACTAGTACGACTCCCCGTAGCGATATCTATAACCCAACCTACCACTCCCCATTGCGGTATCTTTCACCAAACCTACCCACGCTTTGAACTTCCAATTTATTTTATTAGATGAACTTAACATGCTAATTTTATTAACTTTAGAACATTCACTGATATCAAATCTACTTAAAATAACAGTTTACATTTATTAGTTTTAACTTCATGACTTGTTTCTGTCATGATACATGCATACAAACTCTAATCTATATGCAGACCCAAAACTTATAGACATACTATTGAAAGAGTGTAATGGGTGGCAGGTTTTATCTTCAGTAGGCACCTGGAACTCTCTTGCTACCTGGGGAAAAACATTAAAGAAAAGAATGAGCTAACAACCCAGTGAGTGACAGTTTATGAAACAAATTTTATAATTTTTCTTTAATGATAAAAACAGAGGATGACATACATTATTGAAATGTGATACATGAGTTTCTTAAATAAACATTTCATGAACTCCATGAGCTTGTAACACCCTTAATAAACTAGTACCCAAAATTTGGCTAGTGTAGCACAGCCCGTTGGTGTAGATCAACTCAATACACAACTCGCTCGTGTACACCAACTCAATACACTCAACCTATTAATATAGACCAACTAAATACATTTAGCGTTATTTGTCACACGTGCACGTAGACATGTCTCAAGGACTAATAAGATAATCATGAGTACAAGGGTTAGTGATTTGAAAACCACTTTCACACAAACCATCATAAATCATCATAATTCATCATTTCCATAAATATTTATGAATAACATTCCACACCAAGTCATCTCGTGAAATCCATAGCTAAAACCGGGTTTCTTAAATAAATATAACAAAAACATTCTCATCAATAAATCCAAGCTAAACATACTTTAACATTAATTTCCAAAACAACACAACATCACTACTATAAAAACTGGGTTACTTGACATGAATACAATGTCAAGTAACAATATACTTGACGTTTTTAAAAGGGTCGAGTAATCGACTGTCAAGTAAAGTCGAATTACTTGATACCAAAAAAAGTCAAATGACATGTTTCTTGAAATAAATTACATGTCAAGAGAAATAATGTACTCGACACTGGCGATTTGTCAAGTTTACTTATTATTAACACTGATTATATATCATGTATTGTTTCTGTTGACGTTTGTAATTGGTCAAATATATTATTATCTTGACACGAAATAATTGGCAAGTTTATTTATTCTTAACACGCTTTTAATGTCATGTATGTCTTCTTTTTTCAAACTAAATATCCCAATTGATATTTTTATTTCCTGCCTTGTATTCCGACAATACAATTTCATGAACAAAATAAACATTACATTTAAGATCTTCCAACTCAATATATCTACTAAAAATTCCATTTATTCAACTATCACTTTTCACACAAGTAATCCCAAAATTACAACAATATTCCTCTCACATGTACATGCACAAAATAAAATATCAACAATCGTTGTTATATACACAACTCAACTTTCAATGAACACAAAAGTTAACTAATTCACTATAGCAAAACAAAATAGAAAGTGACAAATTGTTTAATAAGTAAGATATCAACAAAGTACATTATTTAATATATACATTACTAGTTGTCTACTTGGAGGGTCGTATAGTCATTGTTTTAGAACACATGCAAAAAAGATATGCTTGCTTAAGTATAAAATAGAGAATTTAGAAATAAATGAGTTATACCTAAAAAGAAGATTGCACAAAGTATAAAGCCTATATTTACACAAATCATCAAATTAAGCATGAAGCATACCCGTTATTATTATTTCCTTTTGGTTGTTGAATACATAGTTTATATGTTTCTGTTTCCTTTTTGTGTATTTCTTTAGTGGCTATAGGAATGCAAAGTAGTCAGCTCATTGCCATTTCTCTAGCAAGCAAACGGGTATGCTTGCTAGAGAAATGGCAATGAGCTGACTACTTTGCATTCCTATAGCCACTAAAGAAATACACAAAAAGGAAACAGAAACATATAAACTATGTATTCAACAACCAAAAGGAAATAATAATAACATATACTCAAGATTTATACAGAATATGTTTAAGAATGATACATAAAAGCCTACTGTAACGACCCAACTTCCTAGGACTTGAACTAGGTCGTCACCATATGCATGCATATACCTAAAACGACTTTTTTTCATAATTTTACAAAAACAAAATAACTTTTTGATTAATAAATATCTTTTGCAAAACAAAAATAACTGAAAATTTTCAATTGGGGAACCCCTTGTACAATTTTAATAAAATAGCAAACTCGCATAAAACATCTAACCGTGAGAAATTTCAAAAGAAAAAAAAAGTTCAAATGACATAACCAAAGTTATTAAAGATGAAAACATGAAATCTTTTGTGTGGAAGCATCTTACTAGTCCCAATGGCACGATCAAGGTTTTCTCTCAGCATTCATCGAAGTGTCCTTTCACTTACTTGAAAAAACATAACATGAAAAAGATGAGTATAAAATACTCAATAGGTAACCCCACTATCGGGATGCTAAACACTTATATCCAATAAGCGCATCATACTAGAGGGACTTGCATAAATAACTATTCCTGCATGGCCATCTAGTGAGTGATTTAACTGATCCTAACACACATCTAGTGGCCTGAAGTCTCACAAACGTAGCAGGGCACTCATCGGCACGCAGTAACATAGCAAGAAACCCGTAGGTCTCTGGTAACATAGTAGGAAACACGTAGGCTTTCGGTAACGTAGTAGGAAACCCGTCGGTTTCCTGTATCGTAGCAGGAAACCCGTTGGCTTCTAGTATCATAGTAGCATTAGGAGGGTAAATCGTCACTTTTCTCTAAAGATGCTTACATTCAGTTCGCATCATAAATCATATTAAACATGTGCTAATATCCTCATACTTATAAAACGATTCTAGGTATAAGTGGCTCTATTTCACCCAAATAAAGCAAATCATTCAAAATTATCTGCAATTACTTGACTGAAAGGCGGTTTTAGTAGTAAGATTACTTACCTTGAAACTAGGTACAAATAGCTAACCGAGTAGCCAATTCTCATAAAATTCTTAAATTAAAACCCTATAATATAAATCAAAACAGAAATTAAGTATTTAGGTCTGATTCCAAATACAATTTACTTAACAATTAAATTAAATAATCTTGCCCAAAATGCAACTAAGTCATAATCTTCTTCCATACTTCAAAAAAATGGATTCGACCTTTGAACAACTTGCTTAAGAAAATCAATAGTACTTACCAAAACGGTCACGGCCTAACGAAATCTTGAAATCCCTTGCATAACCTACGAAAAACGGATGATGCTGGCGAAGTTGAACGGGGAGAGAGCGGTCGGGCAGCAGCTTGCAAATAGCAGACCAAAACCCATTAAAGTCCAATATATATATATATATAATTGAATTTTCGTTTTCGTTTTCGTTTTCCCAAAACAAAACACAACTTATTTAATATAATATTCCTCAACCCATCAAATCAAATATTTTCCAACCACCCCTTAATAATTTATTTAACCAAAATATCTCATAACAAATCAATTCCCCAACTTAAATCCAATTTCCAATTTCAACTTATCCTCATATTTTCTTAAATTAATCCGGTTCTTAAATCTCACCCAATTCCAAATCTTCAAGTTAAATCCAACTTTTAAATCTCCCACAAATAAATTCAATTTCTCACTAATTGAATTAAATCCAAATCTTTTATTGTGATTACTTTAAATTGAATTCTTTTATTAAAATAATTCAATTAAGCCTCAAAATTCAAACAACTAACCAAATAATTCAAGATAATTAATTTTTTTTAAAAAAACAAATTACCTGAAAAATTCGGGATGTCACACCTGCCTTCGTTTACACAACAAACAAACACAACAAACAATAGGAGCATTGGATAATTGCATAAATTAGTAGTCTCTATATTGAAACTTGAAATTAGCAGAACAAAATATATCAACCTAAGTTATAATTGTCAAATTACATCAAGTAAAAGATAAACAAAATTAGTAGCAACACTATCACATGTTTGTTGGGAAAAACCTCCCACTTCTACCGTAGGAATAAGTAGAAAAAATAAAAGAGAAATTAAAAGAAAGCAATAAAATTGGAAACACAAGAGTTTACGATCACCAGTTGATGAAGAACCTATGACCAAATCATTGGTGTACAATTGAAAACAGGATTTTGAGGATTTATTGGGTGTTCGACCTCCATAATTGAAAAAGTCTAGGCTGAGTATCCCTTGGTTAGCATTGCACTCTGTAGAGTTGTCTTCTAATGCTGAC
This sequence comes from Citrullus colocynthis, assembly GCA_031780015.1. Lineage (NCBI taxonomy): Eukaryota > Viridiplantae > Streptophyta > Magnoliopsida > Cucurbitales > Cucurbitaceae > Citrullus > Citrullus colocynthis. The sequence continues at coordinate 278,875 of QLSR01000298.1, forward strand.
GAGATTACTATACAGAGGTGTGCACAATCGTATATCATGCAATTCATTAGAGGATTTTTGTTCCTTGACAAGTTAAACATACTAGTTCATACTAGTTCACCTAAAGTTTCCTCCTTTTCTGGGAAGTTTTGAGGAAGCTAATTGGTACACATGGGGTAGTGCATGTTTTGCATGACTGTATAAGGAATTATATCGTACTAGTAATGCATCCGCGTTAGAGATTCCATGCCCACTAATACTACTTTAAGTATGGGCTTGAGCTTGCTTCACATGCACATCAAAACACTCCAACACTAGAAAGACAGGTTATGATCGTGAATAGTTGTTTAAATCCTTTTGTTAATAAAGTTTTCTATAATTATTATAGTAAGTGATATACAAATTTCTTTTAGTAGCTTGCTATAGCCTATAGTCCAATTTTGTACTGGTGTTTTTGTGTTTCTAGGATTGAATCTCAATTTTGAATAATTAATCTGTTATATCTAATTTGGAATAGTTTTTTATGTTTGTCTTTAAGTATTGATTGGTGAAGCTTAAATCGTTTATACTTCAGTTTCAATGGATTTTGTGATCTATTTCTCCCTCTCTATCAATTATTGGGGTTAAGGATGTTGAGTTTATAGGCAAAATTTGAACACTTTGGATAGTAGTTAGTTGCTTGTTATTCATACAATAGGGACAATGGCTTGTTTTACGTGGAGTGGGTGAGTTGTGTATTGCTTGTGCTCTAGGCTCTATACATCTACTTTGGCCTATTTTTCATGCATGCAAGTTTTACAAAAAAATTTGCATTTTCTTGATTAGGGCAACTTAGAAAGTACTACTTGATATGCTTCTTTGATTGACATTTTTGTTGAAATGAGTGTTTGATGAGTCAGCTTAAATTTTTTTCTTCCATTCCCTACCTTTTGTGCACTAGCCAACTTAGGTTTTTACTCTTGGGTTTAGGATGGGTTTATGGTTTTTGTAAGTCTGTTGTCATTGGAAGGCCGGGATTCGTCGCCCAATCCCACTCCAAATAAAATTCTCCGTACTTAACAAAATTGTAATAGATATACTAATTAAATTGTCCTAATCGACAAATCATTCCAAATTGATAAGATGAAGAATATGCAAATCAAGTTGTTCTAATCACATTAAGTTCTAGGAAATGTCAGGGTGAACATTCAATTGAAAAAACCAAAATTAAACATTCTTTCAGTTCAATTCTAAGTTTATTGGATCAATGCTAATCTAATTAGAATCGCCCAAGTCAACCTAGCCTATTGCTTTCTGCAGATTAACATACAATTAAGTGTCACAGATTTGCATATTAACTCAAAGCAGTAATTGTACATCCTCATGTGTCCAATAACATGATTTAAATCTAATTTAGTCAAAATTGAATCCTACAATTACAAAATCAATTCAAAATCTCACAAATATATTGAAATAGGTGAAGAATCCTAAAATCCAAGCTAGAAAATGTTACCTTAGCCCATCATCGACATGTCAATCGATGGGGATAAGTTTTGGAGCATAAACAGGTCAAAATGAAGGAAAAGGTAGAGAGAATTCAAGGTTGAGTTAGTTGGATCCTTCAAAAATTGACCTAAAAATAAAAAAATATCTTCTTATAATAGGTAGGAGCGTGGCAACGCTGTCGCAAATTCTTCCGTGTCTCGTCTTCGAGGTGTTTCAACGGCTTCATACTCTCGGGAAAAAGCATCGCTACACCACAACTTCAGGGGAAAAATTGTCATTTTGCCTCTCTCTCTCTCTCCTGGTTAATGCAACTTAGCTCTGTTTGGCTCGATTTGGCTCCATTTCAATATTAACCCCTGGTTCTACCTCGAAAGTGCTTGATATCTGTAAAACAGCCAAATAAACAAGTAAAACCAATGAATAATCTTGAATTAAGCAAAGCTAGATAGCACATTTACGATGCTATTAGTCACCCTGAAAGGTCCCATCAATTAAAGAGTGTCTTACTTGATAGGATGTAATATGAGAATAAGGAGAATAAAAAGTGTCATAAGCCAGCGTGTATAAAAAAAAAACAAAAAAAGTGAAAGAAAAGTGTTGCCACGTGCTGAGACGACGCGGAGCGGTCAACGTCCTGGAAAAGGATTAATTTTAAAAGAAAAATAAAAAAGAGTAGCCACCGATGTTTTCTATAGTGTGATTGGACACCAATATAAAATAAAATATTTTTTTAACAAAAATAAATAAAAAATTGTGTGTGGAAAACTAAAGTTTGGATCAGGAGTCGTTTGTGTATAGGGAAGGTGTAGCACCCCACAATACCCATTTAGAAAACAGTGGCCAAATTTTAAATATTGAATTGAAAATATTCTTAAAAAATAACTTAAGATAATGTCTCATTTCATACCTCACTTCTCAAATATTTGAATTCACTATCCCAGAAAACAAGTGGAGAAAAATCCTTGAGTTGAGCGATGTTAGAATTGAGGAACAATTTCTCACCTCAAGAAATTCAGAAAATATATCAGTTCTCAAATCCGTCATATGATAGTCTTTCAATAAATAAAGTTTTTTTAAAACATTAATTAAATTCATTTTTTGTTGGGATCAAATCTCCGACTCCCAAAGATGTGATCTCTTGCTTTTAAATATTTCTAGATTCTGTAGTCGAAATTTTTAAGAAAAAACAGTCTTAAAACTAATTTCTTAGAAAAATTGATTAGAAACCTTTTGAAATATTACATTAATTTTTAAATGTTCAAAAACACAAAATGTGCAATTTAAAGAAATTTTTTTTGAATAACTTAAAAGAGTTGTAGAAAGAATTTAAAACTCAGAGAAATTTTAATTATAAATCAAATATCAACATTATATAAACAAAACATAATTTAGGAAAATATAATAATGAATTAAATAATTATAAAAGAAGATATTAAAAATTTAATAAACACATATTGGAGACCAATTTCAGACTCCAAAAAAATCGACTCTTCACCTCAAAAATTCTAGAAAGGCGGACACTCAAATTTTCTTGATTTTGTTCATTTGGTAGCCTTTGTTTTTTATTTTTAAAGAATTATGCATTAAGTAGTTTAACTACAATGAAATTTGCAAATTAGCAAGCATAAGACTCAATTGATGACATAGTGAATGCATCATATTTAAATGAAATATTTTAAAAAAAAAAATATTGAAAATAATTATATCTATAGAAAAATTTTATTTTCTATCTGTGATAGACTGCGATAGACACAAATAGACATTTATTTGTATCTATTTTGTAAAGTGATATATGTCTATCTGGGTTTATCATTGATAGACATAGATTATTTGTAAATAGTATAATATGTTGATGGATGGAAGAGTTAGGAAAAAAAATTAAGAATAATAATAGATCTAAAGCATACACATATAAATATAGATGAAAGATCGCATAATAATAAATAAATAAATAAACAAAAGCAATATCAATAGGAAAAGAAAAAAAAAACTCTTAAAACCGTTACTCTCTTTTTTCAAGGTATTAGAGAAGAAAAAGAAGGAAAAATGAAAAGATAGAAAAATTGGGATCAAGAACAGCTCTCTTGTTATTTGAGATGCGAATCCTTGAGACCAACGCCCTACCAAATGCACCTCCAATTAAGTTAGAACTTTTCTTGTATATTGGATTGTTGACTTGGTAGATGATATTTTGTATGGAAGAACTCTCTCCATCTCTATGTGAATCTCTCTAAAGTTTTTTTTTTTTTTTTTTTTTTTTTTTTTTTTTAAATTTTAATTTTTTTTTTTTTTTTTTTTTTTTATTTTTCTCTTCTTTTCTTTTTTAATTTTTTTTAATTTTTTTTTTTTTTTTTTTTTTTTATTTTTCTCTTCTTTTCTTTTTTAATTTTTTTTAATTTTTTTTTTTTTTTTTTTTTTTTATTTTTCTCTTCTTTTCTTTTTTAATTTTTTTTAATTTTTTTTTTTTTTTTTTTTTTTTATTCTTTTCTAGAAAACTTAATAAGTATGGTGGCTCTCTTTAGAGTTTCTTTGTGTCAAGAATTTTCTCCAAATGATCAAAGGTCACCTAAGTTATAGAAAATTCAAATCCTTTCAATTAGGAAAAGAATCAACCAAATTACATTCAAAAGGAAAAAATAAAATTAATTATGTAATTAATTTTTTAAAAATAATTTTATGTGATTGATTTTTTCGAAAATTGATTAAATACAATTATCCCATAAATAAAAGATCTCACCATTCAAATTCTATTCTCCCTCCATAAAAAATATTTAAATGTTCATTACTCAAGACTCTATTTATTATTTGTTTTTTTTGTTTGTTTTATTTTTGAAAATTAGCCTCAAATTAGAAATAAACATAAATAATTAACCGAATTAGGTCAGACAAAAATAGGTAGCTACAAAAAGAAAATGTAGAAAAAAAAATAAAAAAGAAGAAAAGAGAAAAGAAAAGAAAAGGAAAAAAAAATGAAATTTTGATGAATGTCTATTAATTTCTCTAATTTCCTCTAGTTTTCTATTCTTTGCTTGAATATCTTGAATGAGCATGCTAAGTCAATTAAATTGACAACACTTAATCACATATATTTATATGTTTGTTTGTCCACACTATGTATGTTGGAGTTATCTATAATTGTAACAAGAGCATACTTATAATTTGATTAGTAAATAAGTTTAGGTATAGTTATTGTTTGACTTCTAGCATCTCTAGGGTCCCCAATATCAAGAGATAACGAAACCTAAATAATGGAAAAGTGTTGGGTTAGATAAGGTTGTTTAATCTAACGTCCTAATCAATCCAAGTTCTTGATGCGATTAACTAAGTAAATAGGTTTTGCGTCACAACACTTAGTTAATTTAGGAACCAACATTCGCGTTGGTTTAAAAAAGGGAGTTTGTCTAGCTCTTCTAGACAGTTGATTAGGCTAGATAATAAATTAACTCATCCTAAGTAGTGATGCTTTCAAAGGGGATGGTCTCCAACCAATCCTTAGCACAATCCTACAAAGAGAAAAGGAAATAATCTGAGTTTAATAGCATCATCAGTGACTCCATTAATCATTATTGTGTCACAAATCTCAATGAAAGATCGAAGATGCTTGTGAGGGTCATCATTGGGATGTCTTCTAAAGACTATATCTCTAGCTATTTGAATCAAACAAGGTTTCAACTCAAAATTGTTGACATTTATGGGAGTGTTGACAATTCCAAGTTGAGTTCTTGGCAGGATGGGTTGAAAGTACTCCCTTATAACCTTTGGTTGCTCTTCCTCCATTTTTTAGGTTTGTCTTTGTTGTCCTTGAGATTTTGCCTAAAAGTTCTTTCAATTTCTAGATCAAGAGGCATAAGATTGACACACTGGTACGTGGCATATATCACCGTACCTTAGATTAAGATCTATCCACTTTATGAATATTAAGCAAATTTGTTATTTTGATCCCTGACAATGGTGCCAAAAACTTGGTATGCCAAAACTTGGTTTTACTGCAAGCGCACAGTTCAAGTTATGGCAAAACGATCAAGAGACCAAGTATCGTCCTCTGGAGATTAAATGCCTGAGAAATACTTAGCTATTTTTAAAGTTCTCTTGATTTTATCTAAAGATTAGGCTTGTGATGACAATTTTAAATGATTAGCTACATAAAGCAATTAAAGTGATGGATGAAATTCAAGAGATAAAAGATGTTCATGGGTGTTGAATTCCTTAATTAGTTCATTAATTCATACAATGATTTCTATGGATTATTATGTTAATGATGTACCTAAGTCTAGAATGTCAATTTTGGATTATTATCTTTCAATAACAATCTTTTCTCATGCAAACCTAATTGAATACTACTTACTTGAAACCAAATTAACATTAAGATTAGTCATAATCAACTTTCACTAACAACCTAACTATTTGCATGATAGGTTAGCTAATAATCCAATATTACAGATTTGGTCAAACATGTAATCTTTCTAATTGAACATTCAACCTAACATTCATATGATCAATTGATGAGATAAAGCACAGTAATATTGAAAAGCAATCAAGAATACAACATCCATAGTAAATACTAGTACATTAACTTAAATCCATAAATAAGTTCATCAACACCCTTGAACTAAGTGTTTAGCCACACATCGATGTTACAATCATATGTCCATACATTGAAACAACTATATGTCCATACATTGAAACAACTATAAACAGTAAAGAAAAGTAAAGGAAATGAAGAAAAACTACTCTTGAAGCAATCTCCATTGTTGATGTCCATCAATCTCACCTCAATTCACACCTTGGGATCTTGAACAACCTCCAAACAAACCACTAACTTTCTCCCTCAAAAATTAGGCTAAAACACTCTCTAGAGCTCTGGAATTTCGTGGTCTAATTTGTTATTTCGACAACCAAAAGTGTATAGGATTATATAGAAACAATCTTCCAAAATTATATCATTTTTTCCTAAAATAAATTCGCATCGCAGCGCTGCCTTAGGAGCGTCAACGCTCTACCCTCGGAATCAGAGTGCCACAACTCTGCCCAAAATAAGCTCTTTGGTCTTTAGCGTCGAGGTAGCGACGTGGCTGCCATGTTTTTAGCAACTTCATCTTTTTCTCCTATTTTCTGCTCATCTTTTTGATCCTTTGCTTGGTTTTAACCTTTTAGGGCATACTTGGGTCTTTTTTGCACATTTTAACATTGAATCTTCTTCTCGAACAAAACTTTGAAATCCCTAGCAAATAATATCAAATCTTATAAAATCTCATTAAAAATTATCCTAAATCAAGGGCAAATAATGCACATTTTAGGTTCATCTAAGTTTTCGTGTCAACATTTTATCTTAGGCTCCTTGTGGTTCAACTCAGTCATGCTACTAAGACTACTAGTTAGTTGAAGTTCTGGATCGATTATTCTATAAATATTATTTGATTGATTGAAGTACTCGACAATCTTGCAACCATCATTGGCTATATTTTTTAACTGTGTTTCATGGTTGTTGGTAAGCTTCTTGTTGATCTTGTCTCATGTGATGTCCATCATCTTGTCCCTTGTATTCTTCTACAAGATTTCTCACACAATGCTGCTTTATCTGGAAGTCCTTTCCTTATTTAGAAAATTCTGGAAGGCTTTTCTTAAGGATCTTTTCCTTCTATGGGCTTGACCGATTATGGAATTTCTCTACCATGGTGCATATCTTTCTTAATTAAGAAAACATTTCGGTTCCATTGGATTGGAGGGGGAGGGGGGTTATTTTTAGAAAAAATTTAGGTGAGAAGGGTACTTTACAAAAAATTAGGAAAATAGGATAGTTTTTTTGGTCTTTATTGGAATGCGTCTCTTCAAAAGATGCATTTTGATTATTTTTATAAATTTTTAATTGTTGTCAACTGTGGGCTAAAGCCACGTCAAATTCATCTTTATCAACTTCACAGTTAATTTCTTCCTGTAAAGTTTTGATTATTTTTTAATCTTTTTAATCGTGATTCCCATATTCCTCATTTTCTTTCACTCCTACTTTTCCTGTAAAGTTCTAATGACCAATTTTACAGTAAAATAAGAGAGAACTTCCTTCCTGGTAAGCTTCCTTCCTATAAAGTTCTTTTTCTTTTTCGTTTTTTCTTCTCTTTGATTCTTTTTTCTGTGTTTTTTTATGCATTTCTAATAAGTTTGAACCTACCAGGAAGGAACTCTCTGTGACTTTTCCAAACTTCGATGTGACCGACTCTAGTGAGCGAGAGCAAGAGAGAGAAAGAGTGAGAGAGAGCAAGACTGAGAGTGAGAGAGAGAGCGGGAGTGAGACTAAGAGAGAGAGCGAGAGTGAGACTAAGAGAGAGAAAGAGATAAGAATGATTGTGGAAGCGAGAGCGAGAGCGAGAGCGAGTTTGGAAAAGTTTCATCGAAGTTTGGTCGCGTTGAACTTATTGGGAATAGAGTTCTCGATCACTATTCCCGTAAAGTTACAATTAGCACTTTACGGAAAAAGTGACAGAGAACCTAATTCCTTCCTGGTAAGTTCAAACTTACCCAAAAGAAAGCTCTCTGTCCTTTTGGTAAGTTCCTCATTCCTTTCCTTCTGACCTTCCTATTTTCCTGTAAATTTATTTTTATTTAAGATTCTAAAATTAAATTTAGAATTAACGATGTTTTTAAACCTTCTAACAATTAGAATTAATTTTGATTTTTATAATAATTGATAATTAATTTTAATTTTAATAATTCAATTTTTCATTAAAATAATAGTTTATATATATATGTAAACGGTCCATTTTCCAGGTACAAGAAAAATGGTACCACGAAAATGGACACAACTGTTTATTTTTTTAATTAATCATTCAAATGAACATTAAAAAATATTTTTTTAAAAAAATGTCAGAATGCGTCAAAACCAATCAAAATAAAACAGAACTTCATTTTTCGGTTGATTTGACCAATTTGACCATGCAACAGCAAAGACTTAGCATTTCCATCTTTATTACATTGTTCTTAAGAAAATTCAAATCCAATTCAATCCATAACCAAATTTTAAAGACAAGATTTTTACAACTACCTTTTCTTTTTCCTTTTTTAGTTTTCAAAATTTAACTTGAATTTTGAAAATACACATAAGATGTGGATAATAAATAAAATATTAAAAAACAAATCTATAGAAGGGAAGTAATTTTGGAAAAAAAACAAAAATTAAATTATTATGAAAATGGACCTAAAAAAAATGAGAGCTTTAATTAGTAATATACGGAGTCAGTTAATTGGCTACAAGTCTTATACGTGAATCTGAGTTTAATGAGGGCAATAATCTTTTGTGTGCTTGTTCTTCTCTATGGATTTTTTCCTTCTTCAGTATATTAAATGACACCATCTTCTGTTTTCCTTCCTCAATCATGTCTATATACTGTAATATGCTCCTACCAATTTCGTAACTTCAATTTTTTTTTTTTTTTTTTTTTTTAAAATTACCATTTGGGTTTAGCTCTGTTTTTTCTTTTTTCCCCTTGTTCGTGAGTTAGCTCTATGTGTTCCAATCTGCTTGCCCAGCTAATAACTTGACCAACAAATGTGGTAAATGTGTTTGAGTTTATGCAAACGAATACTTTCTGTGTTAGAGCATTATAAATCTTTCTTTAAAAGGCAAAGATTCTAATATTTTTAATAAAAAAGGAAAAATATATATTTTTCAAGTTTTAAAAAGATGATACTTTATTTATTAAAAAAAAAAAAGTGTATATGTGAGAAACATACACCTAAAAACATTTAATGAAAGTTACATCGTATAAAAGAATTCAAATTTAGTCAACTGAACAAAAATTATTTTGTTAAATATAAACTCATTTTAAGATAGTAAGGATGTGTTTGAAATACATTTTCAAGTGTTTAATTTAAAAAATCAATTATTTTAAAAAAATTGGACGGTTTCACAACCACTAAAAATGGATTTTGACATGTATCTTAAATAGTTTTTATCAAAACAGTTTAAATAAAAATGAGTTTTTTAACAAACATTTTTTTCTTAAGTCAATCCAAATTGGCTCTAAATGTCTTCCCATATAATTGCATGCGTAGTGGATTTGTTGATATTGCTAAAGGCACTACTATTTCTCTCTAATCAAAGATTATTCTAGATTACTGTGAATAAAATCTAGCCTAGTATTACTTTAAATTGACATGTTTGTTTAGGGAAAATATCAATTTATGATAATCCTAAACTTTAGGAATTGTATTAATTTTATAATTGTATCGACATATACCATATACTTTCAAAATTGTATCAATTCACACCCTTATCTAAATTTCATTCAACCAATATTGTGCAAAACTTAACTAACATGAGTTGGCCTAGTGGTAGTGAGAATATCTCAAAAAGGCCAAAGAGCCAAGGGGTTATGATTTCAATCTATGGTGGCCATGTTATTGTGATTACCTTTCAAAACTATCCATGTATTATTTTTAAACATGTGAGACTTATTAAATGTCAGTTTTATAAAATAGGCGAATAGACAGAACATAATGGAGGTGTAAATTGATACATTTACAAAAATTTAAAATTTAAATAGATACAACTTTTAGTTTAGGATTTAAATTGATACAATTCCTAAAGTTTAGGGGTATAACTTGATATTTTTCCTTTTTTTTAATTTATTTCTTTTCTTCCTCTTGTATTCTTTATCACATACCCAATATTTTTTTGAAAAAAAAAATTAGAGCAATGATTTGGTTCAGCTCATCTCATGCTCTCTTTTCCTTTACACGCATAAAGAAAAAAAAAATTGCCACATAGAAACTTTTTTATTAGACAACTATCTGAACTGCACAAAGATAGGAACAGATGCCGTACTTAAATATTTATCATACTATCAAGTTAGATTGTTTGAAAGAAACATTATAAAGTTATTGGCTTAGAAAACTAGAATCCAAGTACACTGATAGCTCCATCGAATATTTTCTATATTTGAACATTAAAGTGTAACCCTAGCTATCATATCTAGGTTTTATGAGTAATAATATTTACTTAACAAATAAGCATACTTCTCACATCTTTTTCTCTATATATATTCAAAGGTTAACATTATCCACTCCTAATTTGCTGGGTATAAGAATTTCAATACACTCTTCTCTACCTTTCCAAATATTTTTTTTTTCCATCTCTCTTTTTAAAGTTAAGAGTAATTGTTTGGATCAGATCATCATGAGCAGCCCACAGGAAGAGGTTAGAATTATAACTCAACCCAAAATAAAGCCACATCCTAAAGCTAATGCCTCAAGTAAGCATAACAACACTAGAGAAGGAAATCAAGAAGAAGAAGAAGAAAGAGATATTATTGTTGGATTTCCATGGGCTTCTTCAAGAACTTATACATGTGGTTTTTGCAAAAGGCAATTCCAATCTGCACAAGCTCTTGGCGGCCACATGAATGTTCATCGACGAGACCGGGCGAAGCTCCGAAGATCTCCGCCGTTGGATTCAACTACTCATGATCATCTTGATTTTCATGGATCCTCATCTCAGCCCATTAAGTTTCTTAAACTGTATGATTTCTCAAGCTTTCATGGTGGAGAAGCTGATGAATCAGATGGAGAATGTAAGATTTGGAAGAAGGTTAACAAGTTTGTGAAGAAGAAGGAGGCTGCTTTGCTTGGTAGTTCCAATGACATAGATTTGGAACTCAGATTAGGGTTTTAGTTACCTAACATTTTGGCTATCTCTAACTACATATGGACTTCATGATTATTTTCCTAAATGAGTGTTTAATCTATTTTAATTTGTGGTAATCGTTATGGTAATTTTGTTTAATTTTTTTCTCCTTATTTGTTCTATAATTATATATTATAAGATCGTGGCAATCATAAAATACAATGTGTTTAATAATAGCTATACAAGGAAGGTATATACCATCAATCTAAACAATTGCACAATAAATAAAATATTAATTATCATTTCAAATACCGATATTTGATCTCAATTTTTATTATTATTGTTGAACTTAAAAACAAATCATATTCACTAGATTGATCGAGAGAATTAAAATGAAAAATTTTCATTTCACTAGCTTTGATTAACCAGTTTTAGAAATTAATACTTAAATGATTATAAGGAAAGCTCTCAAAATCAAAGTCAAAAAATTGCTAAGCCCAACCACTATATCCTTGTTCAATAACTATTTTTTAAGAAATTTTGACTTGGACATATTGTACTTCTTTATTAAGAAACCATCTGAATTCATAGTCAAATTTCAAAAATAAAATTACCAAAATTTTATCTTTTTTTAAAAAATAAATTATCTTGAATTTTAACCGCGCCCTAAAATGTGGATAAGGAATTTATAGAAGGAAAAAAATAGAGTTTATTAAAACTTATTTTCAAAACTTAAAATGCTATCTAAATGAAACCTAAATTACTTTGAAAATCACCTTTAAAACGCAAAACTCATTCAAAACAAAAGCATCCAATAACATGACTTAAAAAGGGATATATTTTAACTATATTATTTTCCATCCCTCGTCCAAATCTATATATGAAAACAAGAGAGTATCCATTATATTGGACGCCATTATTGATTTCCATTTGTGTTAATTGTAATGCATATCATGAGTGAGACAGGACATTGGCATTTGAATATGACATTGCAAACAGGACAACGTCATTGCCTATGTTTCCTTAACCAAAATCCCATGTTTTTGCATGTTCCCAACGATGTTGGGTTTCAATTAGGCATTATTCTTTTCCCTATTTGCCTTTATGGGTTTGGGTTTTTTATGCTCAAACATAGAACTCCTATCTCACTGCAAATCACACCAACTACCCTTTAAAAGCTTTCTTCCTCTTACATCCAATTAAATTCATTTCAAACCTTTCTTCTCTCACTTTTGGCCTCTACTTCATAAATTTACCTACATTGTTCCTTTATGGAATAATATTAGTTTCTATGTTAATTGCATTGAGTAGTACTTTTAAGAATAATAATTAAGTATATACCAACATTTTAAAAGAATTATAAATATACAGATAGACTCTTACCAATAATACGGTCTATCACTGATAGATCACCATCACTAGCGATATGGTTTATCACTAATAGATTCTGAAAGTTGAATCTAAATGTTGCTATGCTATATCTTCAATTTTTTTTGCATTTTTGTGCTATTTCTGTTAATACTTGAGTTTGATTGCTATATTTGCAACCACTCCTAGTTTCTATACGTTTGTTGTATTTAGACTGTGTTTCAATTGTACCAAATTTATGTAAGTTGTGTTTCTTTTTGTGAGTTTAGGAGGTTTAAAAGTCATTGTTGAAAAACTTATTTCATATATATTTTCATATATTCAAGAGAATGTATTCACAAGTGTAAAGTTGAACCTCTTTGTCTCAATTAGTTGTTCCAAAGATTATCTCAATATGTATATATATGGGAAAATTAAATGATCTAACACTAAGAGAAAAATTATGTAGTTTTTACAGGTTATCATATTATTTGATGAAAACTAGATGTTCACACTAATTTTTTGAGAAATTTAAATTTGTAGAAGTCAAAAACTTTAATTCTTTTATTAATTTTGTGTAACAATTATAACAGTTTTTTTAATGTATAGTTTTTTAGGATGTTCTCTCTTGAATCAATTCAAGAGGGGGAGATTAATTAATAGCCTATTTGGAATGAGTTTTTGCCATTATAAACACTTGTTAAAACATTTAAAAAATGAATCTAAACGCACTATAAATTTTGAACTTGCAATTGCAGCTTTTGAATTAGCGTTCACGAGTCTTGAATCTTCTGGGATCCCTACTTTCAGACTAATTTTAACTGTATGAATATCCAAAATAAAGGGCGAGTTCTACATTTATAGAGTACTTTCCTCACAATCCATTTTGATCTAACTTTAAGGATTGGGCTTGATTTTAATTCCTGTCCAAAGGAGTCAATGAATTACGGGTGAAACAATTTTCCTTTGTATGGTCTTTGGGGATATATAATATATGTTGTATCCAGGTAGATGCAGCTTCTAGAGGGAGGATATGGATAGAGTTGGTTTTGGAGGTAATTATTGGAAATTCCGAAGGCTCCGAGGTTTTGCTTCCTTGTGTTTCTGTCTAAAAAAAGGAACAAAACTAGGCTTCGGCTTGTGTAGTTTTGAGTGCAACATCGTCATGTGGCACAATAATTGAAAATTTTGTTCATGTTGTCCAATGTTATCGTTATGTTAGACAAGTGACATAATTTGATTAAAAAAAAATTTTGGATGCAGTTTAGTTGTACTTAACTCTTTTGCATTCGGGCCACGTGGCACAATTTTTTTTAAATAATTTTTTTTATTAAAAGAAAAGGAGAACATGGAGGATAGGTGCAACTTAGACAGTACCTAATCATCTTTCCTGATTTATTTATCTACCTTTTACGTCTTTTAACTGAATTTGAAAAAATGCATAATCTTTAATTGGTTTTAGAATTTGACAATATATATTTTAATCATTGATTTAAATTAATTATGCTGTAATTTTTTATTGGCAAAAATTTAATATTCAACAATACTATATTACCATTTTCTTTTGATTTTATGTTTGTCTAAATTGTAAATTAGAAGGACTAAATTGTGATAAATTTGATAGTGAAATTGCTAGTTTGGGGGAAAAAATGGTTTTGAAAACTATATTAAATGAGAAAGATGGTAGAAATGGAGGTATGTGATTCGTACGTTAGCATGTAATTAATGTAGCTTAAATTTGCGATACTTATTAATATCATTATCTCAAGTGTTGAAAAGTCAGCTTTAAATATATACACACATTCGGCAAAATGACAAAATCAAGAAATATTTTTGAATTCAGAAGTTGTTTATTGAAGCTGTTGGCCCCTTGCTGAGATGGTGAATTTGTCTCTTACCATGCTTTTAGATTCTTTTAAATTAGATTTTCAAACCACATTATTGTTTCTCAAATGAGTATTCCAAATACATTAACCAATTTAAATAAATCTGTGAACGGACTTTTAACTATTTTCAAAAACAAAAATATGTTTTTGAAAAATTATTTTTATAGTTTTCAAAACTTGACTTGTTAGATTTTGAAAACACTCGTAAAAATATTTAAAAATACGTACAAAGAAATTAATAAGGAAAAATAGTGTTTATGATCTTAATTTTAAAAAATAGAAAAAGGATATATTAAAGTTACCACATTAATTATTTTGTTAGGCCAATTGACGTCAACGCTACTAGAGATTACTAACAAACCAAGTTCAAACTTAAAAAGCTAATTAGAAATCAAATTCCAGCTTTGAAGACCCATTTGAAACGTTAAAGTACTAAATTGGAATTAAATCTAAATTTCAATGACCATAAAAGAATTAGTTTTGAAAACTTAGACACTGAATACAAACTAAGTTGAAATTTCAGATATCACAAATGTAATTTTACTCTAAAAACAATTTGATAAACTAAAAGTTACAAATAAGAAGGATTGGTTCCATTTGTGACAAGAAATATAACAATTGAAGAAGTGTCCCTTTGTTGTTGGAGGTTTTTGCATGGACATCTCCTATATTTTTGAGAGACTTTGACTTTGTCAATTATCAAACAACCACCACAAAGCAATACCATATATATATATATATATATATATGCAGCTGTTATACTCAACCCTAAACAAACAAGAACAAAAAGGTATAGATGGTTAACTACTACACATTAGTATTTGAAATTGGCTGATAGAAATTTACTCACAAATTTAGAGGATGAATTAGTAAGCCATTTGGAATTTTTCTTTTATGTGCATCCTAATTATTTCTCTTATAATTTCTTTTCACTAAATAATAACTTGGGTGTTTGAAAGGCCTTTTTGAACCAAAATCATATAAGTATCCATCGAAAAATTAATTATTAAAAGTAATTTTCAATTTAATGAACTTTTTTAAAAAAAAAATTAAAAGTTATTTCTTGAAGAAACTCACAAGAGATTGTTCTCAAAAATAACAATTAAATTAATTCAAGTTTTTCAAAGTATTTTTTTTATTAATTTTTTTTAAAAAAATTAAAGTAATTGTTTTAAATGGCAACCCTATTAGAAATATTTTCAAATATAGTAAAATGTCATTGTCTATCCGTGATAGACACTGATAGATGTCTATTAGTATCTATCGTTGTTTATCAATGATAGATAGTGATGTTTTGCTATATTTGTAAATATTTTAGTTCATTTTGTCATATTCAAAAACAACCTAAAAAAATTATATATTTAAACATTTAAAACTATACCGGAAGCTAAAGAAAAATTGATTTGGTTTGAAAAGCATTTTTTTCACAAAGTGTTATTCCAAAAGTTCAAAAATCATATAACCCATGTTTATCATCCGTCAATTACTTAACCAAAAACAAATATAATTAAAAGAAAAAATTAAACAAAATGAACTTAATTAGTATACAATTTTCAAAGCAGGAAGACTAAATTGGAAAACACCCAAACATAAAGTACCAAAAAGGTATGATGATATATATATAACTTAAGATATGATTTATATTATTTTGATTAATCAAATTGTGGGGTTGGATGATTTCATACTTAACATACATACATATATATATATATATATATGGGGAAAAAACCTTTTATTTTATTTGTTGTTGTTTTTTTTTTTTTTAATTTTAATAATATGGTGGATTAGAAATAGAATGAATTAATATTTGTAATGGATTGAGAAACCAATCCAAATGACACAGCCGAAAGCAACTTGAGCAGTTGAATTCACATCACAAAGTCACACATGTCATTTCCATACACATTACACAAAAGCCGGCAATCAGAAACCTTCTAACAACAAACACCCAAAATAGTCTTCTCTATTTCATGTTTTTTTATTTTATTTTATTTTATTTTATCATTTTCCCCTCTTATTACAAATTCAATTCCCAAAATATTATTAATTAATTAATATATAGTATCAGGGTTAATTAAGACGTTTAATCCCTTTCTTAAGTGAGTTGTTTAAATTTTCCTTTTATGAATTTGAATATAGATTCTTCAATTTGATGGTATGTCACCTACTCACCTACAGTATCGTCTATTTTTATAAAAAAAAAATAATAATAAAATAAAAATATGGAAGTTTTAATTTTGTGAAAATGCCAAAATTTCCATGAAGCATATAAAAAAAACCGATAAAATATCTATATTGATAAATATTTATAAAAAAAAATTATTATGTGACAAACTATGATTGGACAATTAGATGAGATGTATAAAAATATATGTAGTGTTGAATAATGCACTTAAATATTTTTCAAATTTTAATATAAATAATTCAAAAAATATTTGAAATAACAAATTACAAAAATTTCATCCTTGAAAATTTAGTTAAAATTTTTTTATTGTTAATATATAAGTGGCCTTTATTAGTAATATTTTATTGAAATTTTGATTCTATTTTTCTTTAAGTAAAATATTGATTCACATCGTTGAAACTCGTGAACATATAAAAATGTCAACACGTCAATATGTCTCATTCAAATTTAAAACCCTAGTTTAGATTCCAATATGGAGGAGATAAATTATGACATATTTAATTAACAGTGGTGTTTGCATAACAATTTCTTTGCAACTTCCTTTCTTTTTCCCCCTTCTCCATATATAAAACCCTAGTTTTCCCTTCCATTTCCCTTGATCTCCCTCTCTTTCTTTCTTTCTTTGAATTGTGTCCTACTTCAACTACTCTTTAAAACTTTCTTGATGGATTCAGAAAAACTAGGAAGTAGCTGCTCAGAGAGTTCAAGTGAATTAGAAGAACAATCAGAGGCAATAAAGGAAGATGATTATTCAGACAATTTCACCAATATTAAACGTTCATATGAATGCATATTTTGCAAACGTGGATTCACCAACGCTCAAGCTCTTGGAGGCCACATGAATATTCATAGAAAAGATAGACCCAATAAACCTCCAAAAATAGAATCTTTCTCTCCTTCTTCTTCTTCTCTTCAAAGCAACCAAGTAATTGGTTCATCCACTTTCAATAATATCCCCTTTTTTGGGCCTCCTTTGGGTATATCTCAAGTGAATCATCAAGCTTCGCCTTCTATCCCACATGGCTACTTCCAACAACTTGGAGATTTTAATATGAACCTTTGGGGGTCAGATTTGAGCCTACAAATTGGACCAACTAAGGGGAGGAGGCAACTTTGGAATGGTGATGGTGTCGATTTGGAGCTTCGACTTGGTAATCATCCATGATCGATTCACACTGGCTACATGTCAATCTGGGTATAGCTTGACTAGTAATTAATGCATATGCGTTCTTCACCAACAGATCGAAGGGTTGAATACCAATATGCCTTACATGTTATTGAATAATCAAACCCTACATATGTTCTTAGGGGATTAATTTTTTTAATCTTTGTGGATACAAAGCTGACTTTTCTGGTTTAGGGTAATTTGAGTTTCATTAAGAGCTTTGAGTACTTAACCATGTTTTAATTGAGTAAAAGGGTTATGATGATATAGATTATCTTTCATCGCTTTGGGTGTTGTTTGTATTTTGTAGTTTTTTTTCTTTTTTATTTTAATTGGACTTAAGTTAACTAATACAGATTTATTTTTTAGGCGTTCTTTGCGACATTTGGTTAATTCTAACAAATCCATAATTTAAAATTTTTTTCCTTCCATTATCTTTTTGCTTTTTTTTTTTTCAAAACAAAATAAATCCATAATTTATTCATGCTTTTGATTAAGAAATTGTGATATAGGGAAAAAGAAAAAGATATTTCACTTGCTCATCTATAGATGCTTAATTCCTCTAGATATGTTTAGCTCACACTTCTTCAATAAGGATAGGGATTCTACGTGGAGTTTTATAATTTGTTTTTCTTTATTAGATTCGGAAACAGAAATCAAATTTGAGTATATATAGTTTATGTTTAGTTGCAAAACCTCCCCTAAAAAATTAGTGCATGTAATTAATTACTATTAAGCTATGCTCGTTATAATTAGTTCATAGATGTAAATTATAAAAGTTGATGTAGAATATTATAAGTTATTTTTATTTAATATATATAGCTAGTATGTGTGTGTAACTTAGAAATATAATTTTGTAAAGGTCAAAATCATTTTTATTGTCATATTCAAAATACCACGAAATATGATTTTAATAATCAAAATCAATTTTGGTGGTATGAAAATCACATTTAAAAGTATAAAAAACATACCCTAAAGCAATTTTAGTAAATAAAGACATATTTCATAATTATTTTAAGTATGATAAAAGTAATTTTAACTATGTTAAAATCACTCCTAAATATGCATTAAAAGAGATAAATTCAAAATCATAACACTCAAATATTAAATGTTTATGAATTCAAGCTACAAAATCAACCTGAGAGCTAAAATACTTCACACGTGATTCTGTCATTTAATCCTCCTAATCTCAAAAAGTGTCTAATAGGATTCATGGACTTTTAATCTTATGTACAAGAAGTCTTTGAACTTTAAAGAAGTGTCTAATAAGTATTTAAACTTTTAATTTTGTATCAAATGGGTTGTTGAACAATTTTGTTTTTAATAAGTATTTGACCAATTCAATGCTTTTTTTTTTTTTTTTTTTCATGGATCTAAGACATAAAATTGAAAGTTTAAGATTTAATTAGACATAAATCTAAATTTATATCAAATAGATAAATTGACTTTTAAAAAATTATAATATGACTGGCACGTAATAGACACAAAATAAAAAGTTTAGGGACCATCAACATGTTTTAAGTTTCAAAGACTTATTAGATACAAAATTGAAGTTTAAATATCTATATTAGAAACCTTTTAGAAGTTTAGGAACTTCGACACAAAATTCTAATTTCAAGGACTAAACCTATAAGTTAACTTTTATAATAATATAGTCCAAGAGGGTGTTTAGGCCACCAACTACCCCACTCAACGTTTAGGGCACCAATTATAATAGTTGGTGTTTCCAACTATTCTAAAACTTACAATTAACTACAGTATTATTATTTCAAATACCTCCTTACTACAATGTTTACTATTTTCTACTCATTCTTTTTTTTCCTCTTAACTTATTCTTTATTTCTCTCTTTGTTACAGTATTTTTCTATTTCATATCAGACTAAATAGTCTATAATCATCTATTGATCATAATAATTAACCACTGAGAATAATAAACAACTTAGCGGCCCAAACGCTCGTTAAACCTATTTATGTATAGGTAATAATTTAAGGGAATTAGAAAAGAAAATTATTGGCAGAGCCAGTTAGATACTCACATTTTGCAATGATGACCATAGCTTAAAAGTTGAAGTATCCACAAGTTAAATTAATTCTCAAGGCCTAGATTTATTAGTACAAAAAGGGACTCACACACATACTAAATATTATATATTCTCAATATCACAATTTCGACGTTACATGAAATAATTGTCAATCTCCATGGATGCATTATCAAGCAAGACAATAATGATTGCATATTTTTGTTTTATTTGTTCTACATGAATGCTTATGAGACGAGTAGATGAATGATTTAGATATAAGTCATGAACTTTAATTCTGAAATATATCACCTACTTTTTGTTTAACACAATTTATGATGGATGTACAATAAGCATATATGTTATTTTACTTATCCATCTCATCTCGAGATATAACGAAATAAGTCACTTTAGAAAAACATTAGAATGTTTTACAACTACTAAAAAATAGCTTTTGAAATACTTCTAAGGTATATTTTAAACAATTTTTATCAAAAAAATAAATAAATAATAATAACTTTTTTAAATACATTTTTTCTCTAGTCAATTCAAATAGGTCAAACGTTATATATTTGAGGAACGATCCACCTAGCTACTAAGAATTTAAGCATAAACATCCACTATATAGAACATTTGTCTTTTAAATTTCAATCAAATACTTCCCAAGATTAAAGACAAAGAAAATTAGACATAAAAGAGAGAAAACTACTTAATTTTGAGTTGCGTATAGTGAAAGTATGGTGAGGAGGTATGATAATTTATTAGTACTAAAACTTGTAAAATGAAATAAAGTTTAAATAGCGTTCTTATTTTATATTATTAGATAGAACGTTAATTCAAAATATATATTTTCAAGAAGAATCTCCCATTCTTATTCAATTCAACAAGTCTTTATCAATTAATAGTATTTAAAATATACTAAATAAAATGAAAATTTTTGGGTGAGCTTGATGTAATATCTAATTTAAATAATATGGTTTTTAAAAACATTTTTATATGAAAAAAATGGTTTGAATTAATATGCTACTATATTCTATTACATTTTTTTAAGTGGTTTTAATCTTAAGTTTGTTTGGTTGCACAACATTGTTCCATAAATGTCAAATTATGATAGAGTAATAATAAAGTGATTTCATAAATCACGTTAGAATTGCTTTTTGAAAAATGAATATGGTTTATAATATAATCGCCCCCTAAAATACACATATGGGTCACTTCTATAGTAAAAATGACATTGTTACAACAAAACCATTGAAGTATAGAGTTGTTATAACCATCAACCCCCACAAAGAAACAAAAGAAAAATATATTCAATGCTACACGTTGAGTTGCTATCTCGACTAGAGGAGCAAAAAAATGATGGAAAACTTCATTTGATCGTAACAATCTCACTATTTGAAAGCATGATTGAAACGAAATTAATGGTGTGTTTGAAATACATTAAATTAAATATTTGACAACCACTAAAAATGGATTTTAGACTGTATTCTAAACAGTTCTTGTCAGAAGAGTTTAAATAAAAATGAGTTTCTTGAAAAATTTTGGATCCTAATATTCCAGAGATATCATTTTACAACTTCATAAATATTATAAGGGCTAATTGATTAAATTATAATTTTGAAATTGTGATAGTAATAATCTTATAGCGGTTTTTGCAACTCTCACTCATATTTATTTTTGGAAAAAAAATATCAATTTATACCTTTAAATTTTAGAAATGGTATCCGATAAAAACTATAAACTAATAATTCAATTTGAACTATGAACTTTTATAAACATATTAATTTCAACTCTTATTTAGATTTTCTCCAAAAATAATATATAGATATATAGAGTGTGTAGACTTATAATTCTTTCATTTATACTTCTAAATTGTTAGAAATGAATGAATATAGACCATTAATTAAAATTACCTTTAAAAGTCATTAATGCATCAATTCTTACACACGTGTAGATTCATAAAATGTTGGACTTAACAAAATGGACAATTAAAATTTATGCCTGAACTATTTTCAAATATAATCTCTGACGGGGAGTCTAAAATAATTTATTTGAGAAAACTTAAAATTTTAATTTTTCTTATTCTTATGACTTAACAATGTATATAAAGACTAGTTTTTTCTTGCACGTGACGTTTCTATTTTATTTTATTAAATTAATATTATTTTTATTTTATTTTAACATAAAATATTAGGTTGGTTATACATACAATAATTAATATAAATTATTTATAAAGTAATGTGTGAATAGTTTTAGGATTGTTAAAAATTAAAATTATAGGATAGAGATTTGTGGGGAAGTGGTTGATGTGAGAGTTATAAGTTTTATTATCATCATTAAGTATTATTATAATTGTTATGATTTCCATCCAATATTTTTAAATTATTTTATTTTTTTCTATGAAAATAATAATGACATTTTTATTGAAAACGAAGGAATGTTAAGAGTCAGAAATATGATAATAGCATATAATAATACATTTTTTTTTTTTTGTGTGTGAATTTTATTGTATTTAATGAGAGAGAATGAACTATATTAGGTTAGGTTGATCAGTTTAGTTTTCTTAAAAGAATTAAATTAAAAATTTATGAGCATGCATGAACTCTTAAAATAAATATGATAATAACATTAATTTTAAAAGTTTTTTTTCGATTATAAAAATAATATCTATGCAATATACGTTAACAATCAAAAGTTTGTAGTTCAAATTCTCATACCTCCTTTGTATTAAAAAAAATTATTTATTGAAATACTATATACATATAATTTTTAAACAACACTTAACTTAGCAAAAGAAAAAAAGTATATTTTGCTTACAGGCTATATATACGTATCTATATATCCCATATGAAACCAAAAAACTTTGCAAAGAGTTGAGGGAGCAAGAAAAATAAATGAAGAGAAGAAGCAATGGTAGAAAAAGTGCATAAGATATATAGTTTGTTAAGTATTGAAGAGATTGCAAAATTATTAATATTCCACAACTTTTGAAAATTTGATATTAATTATAATTAAATGTAAAAACTATTAATATTCAAAACTTATCATATTCTTGTATTGGATGAGAGAATATTGAAAGGTTTATTAGTTTTTCTTTAAAATAAATATTCATTGAATTAAAGAAATTAATTGGTGGTTTAATTATAAGCCACAACTTAATATAAGAATGAAATCAAAATTGAACCATCGAACAAAATTGAAAAAACAAATCAACCAACATGGAGTTGATTCAATGTTTGAGTGGATTTCCATTAGCTTTTCTTTTTTCTTTTTGAGTTAAAATAAATTTAATAAAGAATAATATGGGTATTATTTAAAAAGGAAAGGTTAATATTGTAAAAAAAAAAATTTCTTCCCACATTCATAGTTTTATAGAAATTTGGCTAAACATATACAAGTTTTACTATCTTCAAATATTAAGTGCACTAGTGGTCTAGTGGTAGAATAGTACCCTGCCATAGTATAGATTTGGGTTCGATTGTGGGCTAGTGTGCAATAATTTTTTGTATCTTTTATTCTTTTTTTTTTTTTTTTTTTTTTAATTTGTATTACCGGACTATGGGTGGCATAACCTTTTTAGGGTTAAAAAAAAATAATTAAAAAAAAAAAGAAAAAAAGGCGTGTTTGTTAAGACACGTGTCGACTTGAACTTGAAGTTTGATTTTTCTACGTTCACAATGGATCCCAACAATCCCACCATTGGTGGGTCTTTTTTTGTGTCTTTCTTTCATAAGCGGCAGCGATTTCTTAATTATTAAATTATAGTACAAACTTTTCTAATTACATAATATTAGAGATTTCAACTTTTTTTTTCTTTTTTTTTTTTCAATTTCACTAACTTTTCATTTGATGTCTTAATTATTGTACTTCCCATTCATTTAAATATTAATATATAGTCAAGCGAAATATGTATTTTTTCCTCATCTCGACATTGAGTATACCTCATAAAAATAAATATAGAGAAGTAGTGTAGAAAAATTTGCATATTTTATGTTAATATTATAAATTTTCTCAACTCCATGTGTTAAATTTTGAATTTGGTCCTGTTTTAATAGGTAAAAAGATTTGAAAAGATATACAAATTTTTACGGTTGTGTCCATTTAATATATAATTTAAAAATTATCCCTAATAAATTCTTCAAATTTTAATTTTATGTCTAATATAATAAATTCTTTAGTTAACCACATCACCATTACACTTATATATACCATCTTGAGTGTATCATTACATGGTGAGGATTTTTTTTTCTCTGGTAGGGTTTTGGTAATAATTTGATCGATGGTATAGGCAAATCGAACTAACTAGTTGTGCAAGATAGATACAATCTTAAGTTTAAGGATCCTGAATTTTTTTTTAAATAATGTTTTTTTAATAAATAATTCCAAAAATAGGGTGAGGGGGAAAGAAATACCAAAATTGGCGTTGTGAAATCGTGGACCCCGTCCACGATTTCCTTTGAAATCGTGTACTGGGTACACAATTATTTTGCACTGCCCCGCTGCCAGACTGACACAGCAATCTGTTGCATGCATGCATTGACCGAACCCGTGGACCGGGTCCACGAGTCCCCTCCTTTTTAAATCGTCGGCCACCTTCTTCTTCTTCATCCACCTTCTTCTTCTTCCTCGCAAACCATTCCCTTTTCTCTCCTTTCACTCTTCATTTCTCTCCTTTCTCTCATTTCACTCCTCATTTGTCCATTGTCCGTCGTTTGTCGACATTGTCGCTGTCACAAAGGTATATATATAGATATCGATTTTCCGACCATCTCATCACTATTTCTTTGTTAAATCTAACATATTATATTCCTTCAGCCGCCGCCGCCATATACGTATGCATATATATTTTCCTTTCTAATTATCTTATAAATATGCAATAGTTATATAATAGAAATGCATAGATTGTAATTTTGTTTTGCATGCATGAATAGATTTATTAAGGGAGCATCCTAACGCAAGTGCATCCTAACGCAAACTTATTACGGGAGCATCCCAACACCCTGACTATTGACCAGAGTTATCATTTACGGAAATGCATCCTAACGCAAACTTATTAAGGGAGGATGGTAGACCCAAAACTTCGCAAATTCATAATGAGATGGATGGGTGCGAGGCATGCACGAAAGTTCGATGTGGGATATGCAAGGGATCAGGGCATAACAAGCGTACTTGTCCACTCCGTAATTTAGGTGCTTCATCTTCAAGTCATTAATAGTTTACCAAGCAAAATACCTAGTTTTGTATAATGCAATATTAACATTGTAATGTAATACTTCTTATAATGTAACAATCTAATGTAGTGGTTCGTACAATGTAACAATGTAATGTATTTGGTTTATTGGAAATTGTAATGTATTTTGTTTATTTAACATTGTAACAGTATTGAATATGGATCATGGTCCATCTAACCCTGTTCAGCTATATCTTCAAAATACTCACTGATCACAGACAGTATGGGATAATGCATCCACCGTGGTGCTATGTTGTCAGAGAAGAGAGGCAGTTTCTCAGCATACTATACCGTTCGATGAACGTATAGTGCCTTATTTATAACAAGCCGGTTTTATTAAGGTTGCACAAATTGGATTCATACAGTTGAACTGACACCTCATTACTGCTTTAATAGAGCGCTGGAGATTGGAAACCTACAAATTTCATATGCCTGGTGGGGAATGCATCATTACGCTGCAGGACATTGCAGTACAATTTGGACTACCAGTGGACGGAGAACCTGTTACTGGTTCATTGCGACATGATTGGAAACAGATTTGTAAAGATTTTTTAGGCGTTCGACCACTTGACTTAAAAGGCTCAAGGTTGAGTCTCCCATGGCTAGCCTCTCAGTTTACAGAATTATTTTCTAATGCCAATGACGTCAGTATACAGAGATATGCACGAGCATATATCATGCAGCTTATTAGAGGCTTTTTGTTTGCAGATAAGTCGAACACGCTGGTGCACTTAATGTGCCTCCCACTACTGGCCACTTTTGAGCAAGCTGGTAATTATTCGTGGGGTGGTGCTTGTCTTGCATAGCTGTACAGAGAATTATGTCGAGCCAGTCATGCACAAGCTTTGGATATAGCAGGCCCACTGATACTACTTCAAGTATGGGCCTATGATCGATTTAGCATTATTGCACCACAAGTCCAATTACAATCTCCAGAACATTTTATGGGACGTCCACTCAGTGCCAGACATTATTTTCTGTATATATTAATTTTTTTATCAATACAATTAGTAAAGTATTTTAATTGTTTTATATCACATGTGATAGATGGAGCAGTGTATTAACTGCATCTGAACAATCAGCAAACATGTTGCTTGTATATCGCTCAATATTTGACCGTTTGATGCAAAATCAGGTAATAATAAATATGTTGCATATAACTAAATATTACATATATTTTTAGGTTCTAATTATTCTTGTACATGGTTTCAGATCAATTGGACGCCATATACATCACATGTTATGTCGTTGTTGCCTGATTACTGTCATGATCGACAAGACATTTGGTTGACGGTTAGACCACTTATATGCTTTCATATCTTAAAGTGGCATCAACCAGATTGAGTGTTGAGACAATTCGGTATGCGGCAAACGGTACCGACGTTGTGTAATACACTCCCTTAACTACACCAAATCGATTTAAGAGGTAAACACAACCAAAACTGGCGTCAAATTCATGCAGATCATTTTGGCGTGCACGTCATGGCCGCTGTGCACAAGGAGAAATAATAAACGAGTCGGATGTGTCTAATGATTACTTGTCCTGGTACGACTCTATCACAAGAAGATTTATCACACATGACGGTGCCTACTATTACTGCATGGTAAGCATCTTATTATGTAGTGTTTTTCAATTACATGCTAAGAATATTCTTTTATACTTATATTTTTTTTTTTATCGTGCAGAATAATTTTGTCCACGATGTGCACAATTACTCCTTAGAACACAATTTACCAGAGTTGAGTTCAATGTGTGAGCAAAACATGGTAAATGTTGAAGATATTATTCAACATACATGGAGGCTCAATGTTGCTGACACTGATCGAAAACGTATTCGTCGTAAACGACAGAGACAACATGACTAAGGTATTCCAGAGCAACCCGATTACCAAGAACCTCACATATTACAACCAGACATTGCATCCGGTTCTGGCCAACAACAGGAATATTATGCACGCGATGAATTTCTATCTGTCGTCACCCAAAAGGATATCGACGATGTAATCCACCAGCAACAACAATTTGAAGTGTCTGTGCCTCATCATGGACAACGTGCGCGAAGAAGACTACCATGTGGCACTTGATTTGTATTTTAAATTTTCTGATTTGTATTAACTTTTATCTTTAACTAAATGAATTAATGATTTTCCATTACATTTTCAAAAATTAAGAATCAATGAAACTAATACAATAATTAATGAGCACAAGTAAAAAGCAAATTTTCATTTAAGTGGGTAATTAATTAATTAAGTTATTTATCATGGGAAAAAAAGCGGACGAGTTTGAACGGGAAAAGAACAGGGGGTAACTCGTGGACCCGAAATCGTGGACCGGGTCCACGAGTTACTTACACACCAACCGCCACATCAGCAACCCAACTGAAATCGTGTACCGGGTACACGATTTCACCACCCCATTTTCCAAATTACTTTCCAAACCACCCTATTTTTGTCATTAGTTTCTAAACCACTCTATTTTTCGCATTATTTTTTAAAATAACATTATTCTTTAAAATAACCCAAGGATCCTTTATATTTTTTCTTTAAAGAATAATGATTTATGTTAGACAACACATGCAACCCTATAAGTTGAGGATATAACATATAATTAAACTAAAATTAAAGAAATTATTTTAAATGAAAAAATTGTTGAAGATATTTACAAATAATAGCAAAATATCACAATTTATCTGCGTAGACTACTATTAAGTGTAATACTTATAGCAGTCTATCACAATAGATTGTAAATTTTGTTATATTTATAAATATTTTATTTCATTTTTCTATATCTAAAAATATAACATATTGTCCTTGAATTCTATGACATTTCTAAACAAAATCATTTGTAATTTTCAAAATATTTAATGTGATAGATAGATAATCAATACACGATTAGATAATTGGAAAAATCCTTGTCTTAAAATAATAATAACGATTGAAAACTAAATTTAACCCAACTACCTAATACTATTTACATATGAATTGTGATAGGAATAATATCACCCAAAAAAAAAAAAAAAAACATAATCTTGTGTATCAAAGAAAATTTGAGCCCAACGAATCACGTGATCTCTTCAAGACAATTTTATTCACTCTAGTGCATGAGTTTCATGAGTAATTGTCAGGATAGAACAGATTACCTTTTTTATGAGTATTTTATCCATAAGATCCGACGAACTATATTTTGTGAAAATAAACTAAATTCTAAAGACTTTATAAAATAGAAGAAAGTTTAATGGGAGAAAAGTGCTTATGAAAAAAATCTTTTTCTAATGCAATTTGAAGAAGAGATGTATATTTATAAACTAATTTGTGGTCATTCGAATAGTTCTATCTCTTCTTCAATTTGATTATTTATGAAAAGACATATTCATTTATGAAACAATGCAACTCTACACAAATAGTCACATACAATTTATTCCAACATGAATGATCACGTAGTATCACAACATTTAGAAATTAATAGAAAATTTCTTAGTTTATAATAAATATATAAGTAATTAACAACTTATGTGTTATAGAATTATATGATGATGAGTTAGATGGTTCAAACAAACATACCTAATTATAGATTAAAAGGTGTTTTGGGAATGGTGTAGGGTTTATAATTAAAGAGAATTTTTTTGATACATTGCACTTGAGACACCAACCACATTGTAGCTAGTGTTTACTTTAATTTAATTTTCTTTGAATGAACCCATCTTCCATAGTTTTCCTTATCATTCTTACTTCCGTAGGAGAGAGAGAAAGAAGTTTTTGTTTAGATGGTGTCCCATCAATGGCCAAAAGCCCCTTCTTCCCCACTTGAATGAATTAATTCAAGGAGGAAAATTTTGAGTGGTGCTTTCAATAACAAAAATGGGCATGGGAGATTTGGTGGATTCCTTTTCTTTCCCAATTTAATCAATCATTCAAAGGGAAAATTGAAATAAAATAAAGAAGAGGAAGAATCCAAATCCAACTAAACTGTGGTTTTGTTGATTGATTAAGCAAACGAATACTTCATAATGGCTTCTCCATCAATCTTATTGAGGGCCCTCTTTTTCCATTTATACCTTCGACCAAGAATAATAATGAAAATTAGACTTTTACTTGTGTGAAGTTTATAGACTAATCTCTAAAAAAAATACCCTACAACTTGACATGTTTAAAGAATACTGTCATTCTTTTTCAAAAGTTGATCTTTTGTTAATGTTTCAAAAATATCATTAGAGTAAGAAAAGAAAAAAGAAAAAAAAAAACTCTTAAAGCCATGATATGACGATTCAAATTTTTGTTTTTTATCATCGTTGTCAATGTTAGTGTATCTTTCTAAATTATTTTTGCTCTAATGATGGTTTTTAAATGTATTTGTGAAATGTCAAGGTTAATAGTGTAACTTTGAAAAAATATATATATGTTTTATAATATATGCATATTCAATATTAAACAAAACTTCTACGAAGGTAAGAATTTTAGTCAATCCGCCTTTAAAATGATAATTGTTATATTATTATTCATTTCGGTCTAAAAGAGGAGAATATACATGTTAATCATCATTGAATATAGATGTCAAGTTATTATATACTTGGATAATATAAGTAGGAATGGAGAATCGAACCTCCTTGACATTGATATACTACTAGTTTTATGTATGTCAATTTAGGTACACTTATTTTCATTGTTAGTAATATATATTAATTGATATTATAAACTTTTTTTAATTTCTACAATGAGCTTAACTCGGCGATAATTGGCATGACATTTAATTTTAAAGGTGAGCGGTTCAATCCTCTATTTCAATAATTATTGTACTAAACAAAAACTTTACTTAATTTTATGGATTACTTCGACAGTTTTGGAAATCTCAATTGTTTTTATATGAAGATAGAAGTCAATGTATCGGTCAATTTGCCCTAAAAGTATGTAGGACCTTTTTCTTGCTTGTGTCGTTTCTTTCCTTTTTATGTATCGAAAATTAAGGGTCTTTGTCCATTTCCTTGTCACAACTCTCAAACATGAAGGGAGACCAAAACTCTTTCTTTCTTGAGTAAGACAAATATGCCCAACTTGTCACTGAAATTTGAGGGTATTTTAGTATTTAACCTAATGTATCGCATTGAGATATAGCATACTTTTTTTTTCAACCCAATTAATTTTTTATCTCAACTTAGGAGTTTTGGTGTTAGATTTCCGATTATCTCAAAAATTTGATTTAATTATATCAATATTTCAACTTTTTTTTACTAGTGAAAATCAATATTAATTAAAAAAGAAATGCTATTCTAAGACTTACTTTGATAATATGTTAAATTAATTAACCAATCAATAATTTAAAAGTTTTTGAGTTGGATTAATGATTTAACATTCACCACATTTAGTATGTAATTCAAAGAACGTTTGACATGGTTTCAACTAGTAAATTAATTCTTGTTCATTAAATATAATTCAAAGATTTCACAAATTTTCTCTCTTCCTCGTTTATTTTATTTTTGCCTAAGATCAAATGACCTTAAAGAATGCATGTGACATATAAAAAGGTGTTACAAATAATCCAATGACTAATACAAGTTTTGTCCACATCACAAGCCAATAGTTTTATTTCAATTATTAAGATTAACATTTTGTAGTTTAGTTTAGTTTGAAGGCATTCCACTTTAACACAACTTGAAAAAAGATGTCAAATTTTCAATAGCGACTAATTATGGGGGGCTGCAACTAGGAAAAGAAGAGACACCCCATTTTTAATCAATATCATTTATTCATGAGTTGATTTGATTACTGATTAGATGTGATTTGTTTGCATACATGAATATGTTTTTTTGAGATATGACACAATTTGAATTTTTTTCTGAAAGCATTGTATCATCCCAATCAAACTTAAATTCAAATGCAATAAATAAATATCAAATACATAATGCAAAATGACACTTTTACACAGCGTTATAAGAAAAAATTGAAAAGACAAAAATATATGTTATTGAGACAAGTTTGTAATTAATCTATAATATATTTGTAGACAAAAAGGTGAAATAAGTGGATGCGGATAAAACAATCTTCAGTTTTGCTTCTCTCTCCTTCCCTCTCACTAAAATTCTTTCTAAAAGAAGCAAACATAATAATAATAATAATAATAATAATAATAATAATAATAATAATAAAAGATAATTGTTATTATTTTTTATTATTAATTTGGAAATTTTAAATATTTTTATTGGTGTAATTTATTTTGAATTGGGAGGTTTTCCATTTAAGGAGGATACACAGAATTTGCTTAATAGAGCCTCAACATTGATTGGTGACAAAGCAGTGGTGTCAATGTAGTTATAAAAATGATGCCAAAAAACTTTCGAGAAGTTGCAAGGAGAAAAGAGATGGTCCATGGATTCGCTTTGTGTTTGACAAAGGATGCACCAGTTTGGATTGTGATATAAGGAGGGGTGCCTGCTCTGATATTTGTCATTTGTGTTGATTCCTCTATGTATATTTGTCATGTTTTGGGGATGAAAGTTTTCCAAAGATGACCCATCACCGAAGGAGGAGCAGAGTTCAAACCACCGACCAACGTATTTTTTATGGACTTAACAGAGAAGGATCCTTTACTCTCTTAGACCCATTAAGTGATATCCTGCCTCGTATTACTTGCAGGAACATGCCAACTAGATGAGAGGGATGTCCAGCTTTGAACTCCAGCTTTGAACTTCTCTATTTAAAAGGGGGTGTCTAAAGTGAGGGTTCCATGAGTTGCAAGCAAAAATCCAAGCGTCTTTAACTATGATAAGAGGGTCAGTAGCTAATTGAAAGAATTTAGGGTACTAAAGGTAAAGCGGAATACCGTTGGTTCATTTGTGGAACTAGAAAAAAGTCTTTGCACCATTGTATATATCTTCCAACATTGCTCTCCAATTTAACAATATTAAACCAAGGAGATTTTGAACTGATTTATTTGCACTTAGAGAGGGTAGAGCCAGGCAAGTGAGCTGAGTATTTGCTATCAATGAGACGCCTCCAAAGATGGTTTGGTTCCTTATGATACCTCCAAATTCATTTACCGATAAGAGAATCGTTTGCAATATTCACTTTGTCAATGCCAAGGCTCCCTGCTTCTTTAGGTCTACTGATGAGGTCCCAACAGACAAGAAGAGACCCCCCTCTATCGTCTGTACCTTCCCACAAAAATTTCCTCATCCTTTTCTCAATGATCTTGTAGATAGATATGGGAGCTTTAAACAGAGATAGGTAGTATGTTGGAAGATTACTGAGAACCGTTTGTATGAGGGTCAATCTTCCCCCTTTGGAAATGTATGAATGTTGCCAAGAAGAAAGCTTTCGGTCGATTAACTCTATGATAGGATCCTAAAAGTTCATAGATTTTGTGTTGCCACCAAGTAGCATCCCCAACTAATCAAAGGGCATGGGGGAAACAGAGCAGTTCCATATATTTTTAACAACTTGGATAGATTGGAGATCAGTATTAATACCAGCCAACAACGATTTTTGAAGATTTATTTTGAGACTAGAAGCAACCTCAAAAGATTTGATTACAAACCTGAGGTTTCGAAGGTAGCCACTATCATTGATGGAGAAGAGTAGTATATCATCTGCAACGAGAAGATGAGAAATATGAATCGTGCCGCTAGGAGGTGAGAACCCCTTTATCACCCCTTTTTTTAGCATCCTCGATATGGCTTGAGAGATAGTTCATCGCTAAAACAAATAGGAATGGAGAGAGAGGATCTCCCAGTCTAATGCCTTTGTTTGCCCGAATATATTCTTGGGGACTTCCATTGATGCAAATAGAGTAGCCAACAAATGCAGCCATATATCCAATCTATCCATCTTTTCGAGAAGCCTTTTAGCTTGAAAATGATGAGCAGAAACTTCCAATTGATTTTGTCTCGAATGCTTTTTCAACATCCAACTTGATGATGGGGCCTTGCTGTTTACTACATCTCCACCAGTCTACATTTTCGTTTGCTATCAAAATGGGATCCACAATTTGTCTGCCCTTAACAAATGTTGATTGATTAGAAGAGATAGTTAAGGGAAGAACTAGTTTAAGCCTCTCTGCCAGCACTTCCGCAAGAATTTTGTAAATACTTGTAGTTAAACTAATAGGATGATAGTCTTATACCTATACCTTTTTATTTTGTGAATACTTGCAATAATTTTAATTTATGCGAAATTTATTTTGTATTTGTAGTATTATCATTTTTAAATAATAAAGATTAAAATATTAGAAAGTTTATTATAGTAATTGACATGTTAAATTTTCTTTTTTTTTTTTTTTTTTTTTTTTTTTTTAAT
>QLSR01000298.1:314698-333888 GCA_031780015.1 Citrullus colocynthis
TTTAAAAAAAAAAAAAAAAAAACAAAACAAATCTCCACCATATTAAGGATTCTTACGAGAATTTCGTAAGGAGTTCTTAATTAAAATTATAATTTTAAAAGAAAAAAGAAAACTTACAGGAAAATTCTCGTATTCTCTGTAAGTTTTTTTTTTTTTTTATCAATTTCATTTTTTTTCTTTATAAAATTTCCACCATCCTAACAACTTTTGTGAATTCTATCATTATATTCATGTTCAATTCTATTTAATATATTAGGCTTGACTTTCACCCAATAATAAATGTTTTTCTTTTTATAAATATATTTTTTCCTTTTGTGAACTACACCATCCTTATTTTCATTGCTATTATACCATAAGTATGTCACTAGTAATTATCCAATTTATTCATAATTTAGCCTCCATGACCTAAATTTGAAATCTACGGGAATTGATCATTAATTTTCATATAGATTTTTTTTTTCCAAATACGAATGAGTAAACTAAAAAAATTTGACACTATTTTTTATATTTGTTAAAAAAAAAAACACAGTTTATATTTCACAATGTGGGGTCCTTTACTTAAAATCTAAAAAGATAAAAAAGAAGTTAGAAAAATAAGTTTTTTAAAAAAGAGTTACTTTTGTCTATCAAAAATTTTTTGAGTTAAAAGTAGCAATTTCCTAAACTTCTCGTTCTTACGTATTGTTTGATCGATTTGAAACTTTTCGGTTCCACTACGACATTCTTTGATAATCTACTCTTCTATGCAACTCATAACTGATAATACTTGCTCCAATCAATATTTCATAATAGAATATAAGTAATAATATATCCTTGTTTAAAATGTTGATATTGAGAAGAATGTTGAAGTTCCAATTTTACGAAAACGTCGATGAAAAGATTGATAAAGTAATAAATTGAGGCAAAAAAAAAATTTATGGTATGAATCTCTCTAGTTAAAACAAAAGTGGAATTCATGATTATTTAGAACTTAGGCCATGTTTACTGCTCCATAATCAAAATTGTTGTAATCGCAATAAAAATTTGTTATTTTTCATAATTTACAAAATATTGTTAACTAGGAGCGAATTTAAATGAGCCCACCGATTGAATGATTACATTTACTAGGAAGTAAACGTTATCTTAATCCAATCCTATTTATGAGCCAATTTAATTTCACATATCCTACTATTTTCTATAATTATAATTTATTGGCAAAGAGGCGAAAAAATGGATTCATCATTCAATTAGAATCACTTCAAGAAAGAGGAAAAGAATTTGTTGTCAATGAATATTTTGAATATATATATATTTTGTTTATGGGTAATTGTTTTAAATAACAAAATTATTTGAAATATTTCTAAATATAGCAAAATGTCAGACAACAATATGTCTATCCTAAGAAACAATGACATTTTGTTATGTTTGTAATATTTTTGCTTATTTTGTTATATTTGAAAATATTCCTAAATATTTTATTATTTTTTAAATAAGTTAAAATATTTATTATTGGTATTATCTTTGCATTAATGACATTAAGTTACTTATTTTTCATATTGTTTTATGAATTTGTTACCATATAATAGAAATGTTGATTTGCATTTTGTCAAACACATAAAAATGTCAAATAGAAATTTAATACTATGAATATATCAAATAAGATTTTTAGGAGAAATTTCAAACATAATGTAGTAGTGAAATTAAACAAAAGATGGTCTCTCATGAGCCCAACCATACCCATCAACTCCATCATGATTATTTCGTGACATCAAGTCGTAAATTGAAGTTGCCATCCGAGTAAACTGCGGCGGCTCCTCCACTTCTCCGCCGCCCGTGGTGGCCGGAGAAATCTCTCTTTCTTGATTATTATGGTCGTCTTGTAAAGGCAATCTCTCATAAGTAGCACTAGCAAAAGTAGCAGCTATCAAAATTATAGGCCCAGCCGCCAACAATGGGCCCACCACCGTCCCTCCAATCACCTGCCCCTCACCGCTCGACAAGTACACGGTCAGCCCGGTCGTACAGGGAGGGGCTCGACCGGGAAGAAAAGACCCACTTAGAGATAGAATATCGAACCGGCCGTGAAGTTGGATCACGGCGGCAGAACCGGCGGATTGCCGGAGAGTTACGTCCACAACCGTACCGCTGCCACTGAGAACACAAACCCCACGTTGTCGGCGGCAGGAGAATTGCTTTATGCTGCCGGCGACGTCGGCTCCTCCGACGATCTCGATCACGTGCGTGCGAAGTGCGTGAGGGTTGTCACGCGTGACGATGATTGGAGATTTTGGTTTGTTTTTCGATCCCGGTGGCCGTCCTATCGATCGGCGGTTTCCGACCACCACGCGGCCTCCGTTTGGCTCGTCTTCGTCGTCGTCATGATCTCTTCCACTGCCGTCAACGGTGGTTGATATTGGGCCGGTGGCCGGAAAGCCCAACCGACTGGCCCACCACGGATTAGAATTAGCCAGATTAGCGGAAATGGTGAAAGTGGGATAAATTTTAGAAAAATTGGGAGCTAATTGTACAAATAAATGGACCCAATAATTTTTCAGATGAAAGTGAACATGAAATTCAAACTTTAAAGCATTGAGAAAAACTAAAAACCATTTACAGAATTTGAGGGTGAGAGAGAGATAATAATAATAATAATAATAATAATAATAATAATAATAATAATAATAGTAGTAGTAGTAGTTGAAAAACAAAAAAGCATTTAGATTGGGAAAGGGAATATGACGTTATTTATACACAAAATTTTGTACGGAAACGGCAAATGTCATTTCCAAGTAGGACACTGACACGGTTAAAACATATTTTCTCTCCAAATTTTCGTTCAAATAATTCGGCAAAAATTATCCACCTAATATAAATTTCCTCATAATAATCGTGGATTTAAAAAGTTGCATGTCTTTACTAATTAAGGATATAAATTCAAACGATTTTATTATTATTTGTTTTTATATCTATGAGAGTATCCAAGCTAACTTACGCGTACTTCGACTAATCTCACGAAACAACTCGCTTGACCTTCAATATTAAATGGAATATACAACCATCCACTCTCTAATCATAAAAAATATCCACACATATTCCAACCATCCCTTCTCTAATAATTTCTTCATAATTTTGGACATATTAGATGGAATCATGATCCATGGATTTATCATAGTATAAAAAATTTTAAAAAAAAAAAAAAATCTATTAGATAGATTTGATTTGCCAAATATATTTTATTAGTATAATGGAACTTTATAAAT
Organism: Citrullus colocynthis; assembly: GCA_031780015.1. NCBI lineage: Eukaryota > Viridiplantae > Streptophyta > Magnoliopsida > Cucurbitales > Cucurbitaceae > Citrullus > Citrullus colocynthis. The sequence continues at coordinate 317,938 of QLSR01000298.1, forward strand.
AAATAAATAAATAAATAAATAATACTCCTAATATTTTGAGAATGAGTAGTAGTTTAAGTCTCATTGATAAAAAGTGTGTTTCGTGATAGTGTAAGATTCATACATTTCACTCATTTGACATGATTTTACATATAAGTGGCTTTTCAAATAAAATTATAATTATCACGCTAATGACTTAGTTGCTTAATAAAAAGAATTATTGCAAGTCTAATAATTAATTTACACATTGCCAATGGTCAAATTAGACGTCTTATTAAAAACATGTTTTAACTTCAAACTTATAATTTCACCAAGAAAAAAAAACCTGCTCTTGTCGCACCTTATTCTTGTTTGAACTAAAAATAAATCAATAAATAACATGAAATATTTCAACACATTTTGTGTCATTTACCTAATTTGGACAACACCGTTACTATAGAAAAGCATCAATCAAACTAATTATTTAAAATGTATTCTATGAACTCAACAAGATACTTGATATTATTTTATTTGTTATATATTCTCTTTCAATACTTTATTCAATTTTAAAATTAGATTTTTATATTCACAGGCTGATGCTTGTAAATTCTTTTTGTCATAATTTCTAAAATATATTATAATTTTCGTTAATGAATAAGTTCGGTTCTAATGCATGCGCAAATATATATGATTTGTCATACTTAACGTCTATTATCTTGTTTTTCTTAAACATGTTAGTCATATTTTCCCAAGTTTATTTAGGATTTATTTAGATTCACTTGTTGAGTATTTAGAAATTTTACTTAAAAAAAAATGTATTTAGTAAGTCAATGAAAGTAAGCGATTATAATAAAAGTTAAGTCTTTAATTACATACGATTGAATCAATAAAAAAAAAAAAAAAAAAAAAAAAAAAAAAAAAAAATATATATGAAGCCAATAATTTAGCAAAATGTGCTTTGCTAACACTTAAAGAGAAAAAAACGACAATTTGAGTACGATTTGTGATATTTAACCATAGTATGAAGGACTAGTTAACTTTCAAAATAATAAGGAATTAAAATAAAACAAAAATTAGACAGACTTATAAAAACTTTTAAAATAGTAAACCAAACTATAAATAAATAAATAAAGACCTATCTGTTTAAATCTTTGAACTTTCGATTCTTTTGATTGTTGCCCTCAAACTTTTCAAAATATTTGTTTTAACATTTAAACTATTAGGTTTATTGGTTAAAATATCATTTTAGTTTCTATACTTTAAAGTCTGTTCAATTTTATTACTTATACTTTCAATCAATTTTAAGTTTAGTCGCTGATGCTAATTTATTATTGATTTTTTTAAAAAAAATATATTATTGATCTATAGCATTTTTACTATAAATTTTGAAAACATATTCACATATTTTATTTTCTTGCATGAAAATTATTATTATTATTTAATTAATTTCAGAAAAAAATTAATTTTAAGAGACTAAATTTAAGATTTATTGAAAATATGGGACTAAAATTGACCAACTAAAAGTATCGGGAATAAAATTGAACAAACTTCATAATAGGAGAATCAAAATGATATTTTGACCAAGTTTTATTCTATTTTGGCCTATCAACATTCAATTTTTTTTTTATAGTCCCATACTTTTAAAGGACACTCCTTTTGTTCCACTTTACGTTACTTTTCTACATCAAATTCGCTTTTGTCTAATATTTATCTCTAACTTATTTGGTTGGAAATCGTGTTTCTATTAACATACTTGATTCTACGTCATTAAATTATTCAAATTAAAATGCGAGGAAGGACCAAAATAGCTTTTTTTTTTTTTTTTCTTCTTCTTCTAAATGATGGAATAAAATAAATATAAAAAAATTAGGAAATAAAATATACACTCTGTGAGATAAGTAACAATGAACGTGAAAGTGTAAGTATCAAAATAGGATTAAACTAAAAGGTTAAAATACACTTTTGGTCTCTAAAATTTCATAAAAGTAACAATTTAGTCTCCGAACTTTGCTTCGTAACGATTAGTCCCCATACTTTCAATTTTGTAACAATTTAGTCATGAACTTTACTATATAGTGATTTTGTCCTTATACTTTCAAATCTATAACAATGTAGTCCCTAACGTAAAAAAAACATATCAAAATTATATGTCAATTTTTATTATTTTTTGATGTAGACTTTGTACTTATATTGAGCCTCTAATTAGTTTATCGGTTTATTTCTGCAAGAAATCTTATTAAATCTTAATACTAATTTTTACAATAAGGACTAAATTGTTACAAGTTTTAAATTCCAAGGACTATATTGTTACAAAATTTGAAAGTTCAAAGACTAAATCGTTACAAAATTTGAAAGTTCCAAAACTAAATCGTTACAAATCAAAGTTAAAATTTAGGGACTATTACCCAACTAAATTTAGTGACGGAATTTACCCTAGTGACGAGCATTTGTTATCCTCTAGCTTTTGTAGGCTTTTGAATCAAATTGGGAGGGTAAATCGAAATAGAGACAACAATCCACGGACTGAAGGTACGGGTTCAAGGACTTAAACTCAAAATGAGGGGATGAATTGAATTGAAGTTCGCAAATGGTCAGTTCAAAGCGTTTGAGATTAGGTGTCATACTAAAATGAAAGTACTAAGATATTTGTGTGGTAAAGTTGATGAAGATTTTAGTATTTTCAATACAAGGTATTTGCATAGCTCAGTACAGGTACATATTTAGGAGGCTCACTTTAGGTTTTTTTTTTTTTTTTTAACTGCATATTTTAATTGTCACAAAGTAGCTAACGAAAATTTAAATTGTCTTTTTTAGAGAAGGTATTTTGTGTTTCTAAAAGTCTAGCAAATTTTTAGCTACTTTTGGTACAAGGTATGTGTGGCAAAAAAAAAAAAATGAAGAAAATTCTAGCTTTTTACGAGTAGAAGATACATGTGGAGCTTAGTTGACGAAGATTTTTAATTGATTTTAATAAAAAGTATTTGCTTTAGTGTTTTAAATGTTAGGTGATTTTCTGTTATGAATATGCAGTAGAGAAATTGAGAATATAAACATTCGAAGAAACAGAGATCAAATCACAAATGCCCTCTTTACAATTATGGAAACTAGATGATTAATGAATTAGAGAGAGTTTGTTCACTAATAAAGAAGCGGGTAAGTGGGTGTGTACCTTGATTTTATATGTTGCCCTAGTGAATAGGATGAGATATTGTAGAAAAAAATGTATTTACATGGCCTTCTTCACATGCACAGTATCTTTATGGATAAAATTTTATGTTAAGTGATATATTTTTTTAATCAATTTTCAATAACCATTTTTTCTTTATTTTAGGAGTTATTTTTTTAGGATTTTGCCCTTCAAACGTAATTTTAATATTTCATTTAGATATTTTGTTAAGGGAATTTTTTACATTGGATAAATCCTATTAAAAAATTTTAAAAAATCTTTTATTCAAAAAAATAAGTGTGATAGTCATAATTCAAAATACATACTTAAATCTGGCCATTTATGCTATTGCCCATGTGTCTTTTACCAAGGGCCCTACGCAAATGGACATGGAGGCGCCAAGTTGAGGCAAGAGACTTGTACTACTTCACGGAAGCTTCTCAAAGTTGCATTCCAACTCAAACTTTTTAACTTCATATACTTCCATAGAATCCAACTATCAACTTTCAACCTATATATTTGTAGTGTATGTATAAATAATATTAGATAGCATAGATCTTATAAAATAAAAGGAAAAGAAATCATACTTACTTAAATTGCATTTACGAAAAAAAAAAAACTTATAAAAAATAAACTACCTCTACTTGGCCTAGTAGTCTTTTGTTCTTTTAGGATAATATATAAAATGAAGAAATTAAGGTCGACATAAGAACTATGATGTATTTGACAACTAATAGTCATCAGTACAAGTGAAAAATCCAAAATGCTGAGAGAGAAATAATTCAAACTATAATTTAAGAGTTAGTTAGAATTTAAGGTTATTTGTGTTTGATGTCTTTAAAAAACAATAGTTTACTTAATCTAATATCTACTATAATTTATGCTTTGTTCAAACAAATAATTTTAATAAAGAAATAAATAATTTTTCTAAAAAAAATATAGCAAAATGAGCCAAAATATTTACAAATATAATCACTAATAGACACTGAGACTACTATCATCTATAACTGTCCATTAGTGACATAGATATCTATTAGTATCTATCGTTGTCTATCAATCAGTGATAGGCAATAACATTTTACCATATTTGTAAATATTTTCAGTAGTTTTATCCTTAAAAACAATTACCCTGAATAAATCTTAATTTCTTTCCCAATTACAACGTGTTTGTTATGAAGATTTTAGATGGATATTGAACACCCCATGTCCATGTCAGATTTGCATTCAAAGGCATGAGCAAAATATACTAATTGAAATCAAGATATATATTCTAAACTGATGGATATGCGTTTAACCCATCAAAAAAAATAAGAATAGTGATTTTTAAAAAATTGCCACATGTTGCACTCCTCCATTGAAAACCATGTATTTTGGCAAATCCTGTATTGCAGCAAAGTATGGTCTATATTTCAATCTTCTTGTAGAAACAAGGACTATGCAACGTCGGAACAATCATGCAATGTATCTACTCTTATATGCTTCGAGTTGATTCAACATAGAAACCTTACTTTAATTTTGCATGAAGTATCTGAGGAACCTGCAAATGGAATGAATGCCCATGAAAAAGATAACCCAACATGAAACCAAAAATGAAATTAAAAAATGGGGAAATTTGAATCTAAAAACTACGATCCCAAGAAAGAGAAGGATATCAAAACTGCATTCCCTTCTATATAAAGGAAAAACAGAACATTCAAGCAAGCATTACCCGAATAAATACTCGCTAAATATCACAGCAAGCGGTTAATATAACAATGTAAATGAACAATTCGATAAATTTAGAACACAAAAACGTGGTCTGATGATTTAATGACGGCATAAGTTCAATAATTCATACTTGACCTCGACCAAACAGCATGGATAGCATGCATACTTTCTGACCAAGTTAAACGCAAAAAAACAGAGCAATGTTGTAAAAAGTAGAGGAACAAAGTGAAATACTGAGCTGAACCCTTACCTGATGAGATAGAAAAGTAGTAGAAAGGTCAACACAAAATACAACGCAAGTCTACAAGTTCTCCACTTTGATTTTTGCTCGAAAACCTGTAGAACATGAACATTTGTATTAGGAGAATCGTTCACAAGATGAAGGGATGTACTGCCATATTTTTAGGGCTTGATTTTCCATATCTTTTAGTTTTTGGAACAAATGATGGTCGTTAGCCCCTTGCTAAGTAGGAGGAAGAATTTTGCGAGCAAAAGAAATTTTGCAAGTTCACTCCCACCGTGTCTCTCTTTTCTCTTTTTCTTTTTTCTTTTTTTTTTTTTTTTATTATTATTATATAAGAAACAATTTCATTGATGGAATGAAATTACAAAGGAGAAAACCCAAGGGAATTACAAAAAGAAAACAACCTCTCTTATTGGACATCAAAGAATTATGAAAAAACCTCTATCTCATCATTTTCTTGCTTCCTATCAAATGCAAGTGTATAACCATAATTTGCCCTAAATAAGATAAGCTGAAACGAGCTAGATCAATTACCATCTTGAATCGATCCATGGTTCTTGACATTATACCCCTTGAAGCATCCATGCCATTTCCCTGATTAGAATAAAATCCAAATAAAGAAATATGCTCCTATCATTTTCCACTCACAAGACAGTCAGACAAATAGATAACCTTGAAGAAACAACATACCATTCGGTCAAGTAAATGATTATGACTCTCCACTTCTTCGTGAATATCACCTGTCAACTATTTCAAACAATAGATACATCAAGAGCTGCTGGATCAAGAAGACAAATCCCGGGAGGGGGATCAGACTTCCTTTTTGCTGGAAATGAAAACTGTAAGCATCGTTATGGAACTACTAAGCAAACCCTAATTTGCTGTGTACACTAAGTGATGATGGAGGTATCTACATGAAACGGAGTGGTACTTTAATTACTACCTCATGCTGCACTGCATCAATCCACAACAATACTTTTACGCCTTTAAATTTACCATTTTAGGCAGTGACAAGCAGAAAGTTAATTGTTAGTCATTACAAGGGAATTTGGAGTCTTAGACCCACAATCACTTATTGTATCCAAGAGTTCTTTTTACCACTAGTCCAAACTAATTACATCACTCAATATTTACTAGTTTACCCATTCCACAGCTCTTTAAGCACAGAAGTCTTTTGCATCAAAGGTATGGCACTTTAAGGCAACAGACGTAATCAAAGTTGAAAGAGAGCTCATTATCAAACTCAAATTCAGGTGCTAAGATGCACAGGTATAGACGAAATGCTGAAAGAAAAGGCTTCTTATCCTTTTTCCCAATCATGTTCTATGATCAAAGAATATGAGGCAAGAGAATGAATCACTGGATTGCAAAATGATCTGAAATAATAAATTAAGATGCTCATGCAGCAAAGAGACAAAAGCAACAGGATCCCAATGCCAAAATGATTGTTTAAAAACAGTTTACTAAGTAAAATGGCTAAGATACCATAGCATAGAAAGATTTGCTTCAACTTATGACATTGAACCTATCCACATTGCTTCAAAAGGATATAATAGGTTCGATCAGAACAACCCTTTATATAAAAGAAGATCACAGATGGCCAAATTGATAATTAAGAAGAGTTTCCCTGCTTAAAACTTACCCTCTTGAGAATAGAAACTCTATCTTCCAAAGTATGGAGGGCTTTGTCATTGTCATGCTCTTTAATTTCAACGGAAGAGCTAGTCCTGAGACCACCCTCCTCAAGGTCATCAAAGAGAGCAGATCTAGAAGAACGGTGCTCCCTATGAACAAAAACAATACCAGTTATTTCAAACGAAACATATTGTACAAGAACCGGTATACTGATATGCAGGAACAATAGCAGTGTATGTGTCTAACAAATTTTATCAGTAGAATAAGAAATGGCTACGATTCAACTCCATGTTACCAAGGAGGAAGAAATTATGGAGTGACAATACCCTTACATCCAGAAATCCCGAAATGAGAATATATTAGACCGTCATTATGCTTTCATTCAAATTACTATCCAAAATAGGGACGAAAACTAAGAACCACAGCAGGAAAACTAATATCAAGTTGTAGGCTTTTAAGTCATCCATAAGATTCACACACTTCTGTTTCGTGGATATGCAACCAGATCGAAAACCGTATCCTGTCGTACAAATCGATGCAACGATCTACTCTTTACTTCACACTATTTTGTCCCAAATTGCTTCATTAACAACGAATTATAACACAAGATCAGAACCAAATTCATAGAAAAGGCACGAAACATGAGATCACAGCAACTCCAGCGAGCTAATAAACGAAAATAACAACAAAAGAAAGCAGTAATCAGAATTTCAGACACTAATGGAAGCATATTCTGACTCAGTTTGACGAAAAGAGAGGTCGTTAGATCCAAATCATATAGTTCGCATTGCAGCGATCACATTAACTGAACTGTGCATCGACGAAGATTTTGGATACGAACCTTCTATAACTCATCACGGACTCAGTTCTGCGAAATGCGTTCTTGTTCCGCCAGAATTAGTTTGAAATTGAACAGCAATATTTGATTTGATGGACGGCCAAATCCAATTCAGACAGCAAGAAATTGCGAGAAAACTCGATTCCGTTCGTTTACCGGGAAAGGCGAGGATAAAGAGAAGAAATCTGTGCTGCCTTTCCAAGACCGCTAAATCCAGCCTACTCTTTCTTGTATTTTAGACGGATATGTAGGCCCAACTGACTTGACCAAGTTAGCCCATGATATCTGGGCCCAGTATATGGAGTGGCCCAACAAGACATTTAGTACGTCATTTTCATTTTTAAGGCATCATCAATAATAGCCACTTTCAACAAATCTATGATAAACCAAAACAGGGAAGTTGTTACATATATATATATATAGCCAAATGAATTCATTTATAATTTTCTGTTTTCAAATTTATGTTTCTTTTCCTTACCTTGGTTTTTAGTAATTTTTGAAATACATTCTGAGCTAAAATCTAAAACTAAAAAACATATTTTAGAAATGATTTTTTTTCAAATATAGCAAAATGAACAAAATATTTGTAAATATAGCAAAATGTCATTATTTATCAGTGATGGATAGTGATGGACATTGATTCTAAATATAACAGAATGTCTGTGTATTAGTGTCTATTGCTATCTATCACTAATAGACAGTGATATTTTGTTATATTTCAAAAGAAACTTCATCTATCTTTTTTTTTTTTTTTTTTACAATTTAATTTTTTTTAGGGGCTTTTTTTTTTTTTTTTACAATTTAATTTTTTTTAGGGGCTTTTTTTTTTTTTTTTACAATTTAATTTTTTTTAGGGGCTTTTTTTTTTTTTTTTACAATTTAATTTTTTTTAGGGGCTTTTTTTTTTTTTTTTACAATTTAATTTTTTTTAGGGGCTTTTTTTTTTTTTTTTACAATTTAATTTTTTTTAGGGGCTTTTTTTTTTTTTTTTACAATTTAATTTTTTTTAGGGGCTTTTTTTTTTTTTTTTACAATTTAATTTTTTTTAGGGGCTTTTTTTTTTTTTTTTACAATTTAATTTTTTTTAGGGGCTTTTTTTTTTTTTTTTACAATTTAATTTTTTTTAGGGGCTTTTTTTTTTTTTTTTACAATTTAATTTTTTTTAGGGGCTTTTTTTTTTTTTTTTACAATTTAATTTTTTTTAGGGGCTTTTTTTTTTTTTTTTACAATTTAATTTTTTTTAGGGGCTTTTTTTTTTTTTTTTACAATTTAATTTTTTTTAGGGGCTTTTTTTTTTTTTTTTACAATTTAATTTTTTTTAGGGGCTTTTTTTTTTTTTTTTACAATTTAATTTTTTTTAGGGGCTTTTTTTTTTTTTTTTACAATTTAATTTTTTTTAGGGGCTTTTTTTTTTTTTTTTACAATTTAATTTTTTTTAGGGGCTTTTTTTTTTTTTTTTACAATTTAATTTTTTTTAGGGGCTTTTTTTTTTTTTTTTACAATTTAATTTTTTTTAGGGGCTTTTTTTTTTTTTTTTACAATTTAATTTTTTTTAGGGGCTTTTTTTTTTTTTTTTACAATTTAATTTTTTTTAGGGGCTTTTTTTTTTTTTTTTACAATTTAATTTTTTTTAGGGGCTTTTTTTTTTTTTTTTACAATTTAATTTTTTTTAGGGGCTTTTTTTTTTTTTTTTAAAAAAAAAAAAAAAAGCGCCTAGCATACATCTAATTGCTACAAGAATGACAGTCATAGTTGGCATGTCTAAGATAATTTTGACCATAAAAAATAATTAAAGTCCCTCATTTGATTCTTAGTTTTTAATTAAAAATTTAATTTGTTTTTTCATAATTTTCTTTACAATAATTTTTATATTTCCTACGTAAACATTAAAATTTATAGACAAACTCCAAAAACTAAAGCAAAATTTTAAAAATGGTAACTTTTTTAAAATAAAAAAGAAAAAAAGCTATAGATAGCCAATAATTGCAAGTTTAATTTTCAAAAACCAAACAACTATCAAGTTTGGCAATTGTATAGGTAGAATATCAAATTATCAAGTTATCAACATTTAATATAATAGTGACTTATTCATTAAGTTATAGTTAGGTCAGCAACAAGGGTAAGTTTTGAATCATACAAGGTTTGCCTATGTCACTCACTTGTCCCTATTTTGTCCATTTATTGATTTTCAATCATGTAAACATTACCTCAAGAATCTGATGGCCATATTTCCATCTTTTAAGAGATTAAATCATTACAAATAAAAACATCTTTTAAGAGATTAAATCATTACAAATAAAAACACAGAAGCTTTTGACCAAAAATAAAAGAGATCTCCCAACTAAATGAAATGAAATAGATTTTTTCCCCTTGTATTAAAGACAAATTTATATTGTAGAAACAGATTAGATGAATTAAAGGTGCACATGGCAGCACATTATGAGCACCCAACTACATGGGCAAATGATATTTAAGGCCACAATGAATGCAACTTCATCCATCCCATTATGGCTGCACAGAGCTGTGAAGCCACCATATTCATTACTTCAACTTTAAGGAAACTTTGGACCATTTTATTTCCACTCTTCATTCAAAAAAAAAAAACATCCTTCTTTCTGCTAAAAAATGAAAGCTGATTGAATACATAAAAATATAGTGTCTGTAAAATTTGTGAACATTAACTACATTGCACAGCTGAAATAGATTTATTGCTCTTAACATGTTCTCAAGAACTAACCAGATATTTCAGTAGCTAATATAGTGGAATTTGCAAGAAAAGACTAATGACAGAAACTTTGAGAGAAGAAAGAAGTGACTGTGTAGCAGAAATGTCCTGTAAGAAGTATATTTCATCCATTGACTTGGCATAATATTGATATGGTTGTGATTTAAATACATCAAGCTACTGTTTTATATTTAAATTACAACCACAAAAAAACAAAAAACGAATCGTGGGACAAGACAGAATAGGGGAGAAATAGCTAACTGTATGATCTATAAGCATGAATGCTGAAGTTGGGGATCAGGAGATTTGAGCACCAAATTCCCCTTTTTCCATCTTCATTTGAAAGATTCAGCCTCATTGCTTAATGGAGAAAAACAGAAATTTTCCACCTGAAAAGCAAAATGCCTTCAATAGATACTCAAGTTTCTACTAGTTCAAGACTAAATGAAAAGCAGTCCCAAGAACAGTTAGCAAAATAACAGACTTAGAAATGCAACATCTAGACAGTTTATAGGCTGAAACAACAGCAAGATGATCTTAAACTGATGTTTTTACTAGATTGCTTATGACCATGAAATGCAATGCAAAGACCTGTGTTTGAATTTAGAAGTGATCAATAAGACATCAGATATATCAAGGGTTCATGGAACAGGCCGGGGATGGGAATAGCTTCCCTGTCCCCACCCCCCCCCCCACCCCTCATTTTATTCACCATCTCTAAGAATTCTCCATTAATATTCATCGAGATCGGGGTGTGGATTTCCTACCGAGATCAAATTCTCCATGGAGAACATGAACATGCCTGAATATATCAACAACTGGCCATAAGTTGGTAATATATAACTTGCGTCAAGCTTTAAACAGCATGAGCAACAGGATGTACGTCAAGAAGAAAGATGAAAAATGGCAATGTTTTGAACTATAATATTCAATCCAACAAAGTATATAAAGATTCCAAAAGGAGGATAATGTTTCATTTCACTAAAGATGCAATTGAGTAATTTGGATTGAACTTTCATACCTCTCAACAGCAAACAGTGACGAATTGAAGTGCCCATCAATCATGTCTTTCAGTGTGCTCAAGCTGCTCAGTATTCACAATTCTATTGAACTATCATTGCTCTAAATGCACTGTGTAATAAGGGAAAAAAAAAAAAAAACATGTCTACGCCTGTAGGCTGTACCATCGTCTTCAAGTAAGATACGAAGCTTTACATTGCAACTGCCACTCCATACAATCTTCAAAGTCGAAACTACTTGCACAATCCAGCAATGCATTTTGCTGATGCTCGTAGCGGCAAATGTAATTCAATCCAACAAGAAGCTCACATATGGCTTCCTCAGTCTTCTTGCGATCAGCAAAATACAAAGTTTGGATCAGCAATACGTTTGTTCGAGTCACAATCTGATGTTGTTCGAAATTACGCTCGCTTTGCCACCGAATCATGTTGTGTGCCAACGGAGCGAGCCAGCTCAAGATCCCATCGAGAGTCTCCTTCCAATCATGGGCAAGAGGAGCATCATATATGGCCAGGTTCTTAACATAAGATTTCAAATGTGTTTTCAGGGATGATCTTAAACTTGTTGGTAGCATCTGATACAAATCGTCTCGAGCTTCGTCACCAACTAAATGAGGATAACGAAGTAACTTTTCAATGACAATGATGATATTTGCATAATGCAAAGCAAGAGCAGAGCCTCCGATGGTTGAAACTGGTGCATAGATAGATAACCTACTCTTGAGGCCAAAGTTTCCTCCACTGTTAGACATCACACTTTTTGCTTGTCTTTGATCCACCCCAAATGGAATAGAGAACTGTACCTGACTGAAAGAACTAAATTGGCTGGAACCACTGTTCCTAATGCTACGACCGGAGGTTTGGCAGCTTCGATTGTCACGGTCAACATAACTGTCATCATCCTCATCATACAACTTGGAAACTGAACTACTTAAACTAAGGCAATCCATGAGAAGCCTCCCAGGATTTGTTCCACAAGGGAAACTGAAGTCATCAGGTGTAAGCAATGAAACCTCACCTCTTCTTGAGCTAATTTGAGACTTAATACTCGACCCCCGTCTTGGTCCGGGGCCTCTCTCGGCAGACGCACGTTTCGATTCCATCAACTCTGCACCATTTTGAACATGATGATTCACATCATTACTTGAACCATTCTCATTCACATCCTTCTTCAGAAAAGGGTCCCCAAATACTAAATGAATCCTCGCATAAACTGTACAAACAGTTCTCGCCAGCAGTTCAACAACCTTATCATACGTTTGGTTCCAAAGAGAAATATCCTTGAGATGCCCCACATCTTGTTTCTGCCATATAAGTTTCTGTTCATACGCCTTTCTGCTCTCTTCATGCTGATTGTTCTGAAACTTCTTTGCAGCCTGTTCCAATTCATTCAAAACCTCCATTTCAGTGTACAAATTTGCCGTAGCATTCACATACCTCTCCATTTTTTTCATCATGCCCTCCATATCCTTCACTAGAAACCCCAATTCCTTCACATTTATAACTCCATTAATGATATCCAAGTACACATGTTGAAACCCTTGTAACGCAGGTTGAGAACACTTCTTCCCAAGCCTAGAAACCACATTAGCCACTCGGTTTAAATCCTCAAGCTTCTCAGCAACCACAAGCTCGAGAAGATGAACCTCATCAGAGGAGATAAGGTTTTTAACTCCATCGGAGCTCAAGATCTCGTTCTTGAGCTTCGAAATGGCAGAATGAGACAGGGATTTATGAAGGTAAATCGTTTTGGACATTACATTAGCAACTTCAAAAGAGAGAATACCGATTGTTTGCTTAGTATTGCCACCGATTTCTGGTTTTCTAGAGTTCTTGTTCTTAGAAGATTCGAGGAGGGCGTGTTTGAGATTAGCACTAACCTGGTTCCCCATTTTCACAATCCAAGGCTCTGCAACCATTGCTCCTCTTCAATTCGAACAGAAACAGATCTAGGAATCAATGAAAAACCCAGAAGAAACTGACCCTCCGAGAGTAATCTTCGATAGTTCAAGGAAATTAGGCTCAACCCAAGTGACCTGCAGATCTGAAGAAGAACAAATCAGAGCAATTAGAGCAACCCCATTACATTTGTTGAAGATTGGGAGTAATCGAACAGTTGGGAAGTGGAAAATAATTCATGGGGTCGCATTAATGAAGAGTATGAGATGATTACTGAGAGAGAATTCTGAGCTCGACGAACGGCGCCGAGCACTTCATTGAGAAAACAAAACCCAGAAGTTAGGGAGAGGGAGATTGGAGGGAAAAAGACGCTCGCTGTGACTATTTTTGAAGGTCAAAAATGGTGGAACAGTGATGTATTTGTTGTAAATTCTACCGATTCGGTACATACTTTTGACTTATTTTTTGAAAAATTTTCCAATTTGCTGATTGGAAAAGGAAAAACAGAGGATTTTTAAAAGCACTTGTACCCGTTCCCTTTCAAATTGGAATATCAATTTGATGACATAAGTTAAAACATTATCTTATTTTTATTTCATCATTTTCTCAAAGTTTAGTGAAATTTTCAACTTGATGTTAGTTTTATGAGAAGGGGTCAACCTAAAAAAATCAAACCATAATAATTTGGATGATTGTTTGTGTAAAGATGTTTACTTTTTCTTTTTAGTACAGTGGATCTTTATGTCTTTATGACTTAGATTAATGAGCAATTAACAATGGGAAAGTGAATGATTTGGTTCAACTATTCCAAAGATTTCTAGCCTTTATACTCTTTTTTATAGGAAATTCTTTCTAAAATTCTAATTCATCAAACCCACCTTGACAGTTTCTTTTTTAATTACAAAGATACTCCATAAATTTTCAAGTTTTGTATTTATTTGATTCCTAAATTTTTTATAATGAATGATTGATAGGTATTAGAAGTTTTATATTTTGTATCGAATAAATCCTCAAAACTTGAAAAAATGTAACAAATCTTTAAACTTTCAATTTTGTGTTGTGATAGATCTTGAATTTTCAATTTTGTGCTCAATAAATTATTTTTTAAATTATACTTTTTAAAAATTTACAGACCTATTTCACAAAAATCTAAAAATTAGGCTTTTACTAGACAAAAATATTTAATTTCGAATTTAACAAATAGGTACTTTTTAATAATTTGAAATATATTAGAAACCTATTTTAGATCTGGATTCTTTTGATGTTTCATTTTCTCAGTTTGACCTATTTCGAGGCTGTTTTCGTTAGGTCTCTCTAGGTTAACACGAGAGGATTGGTTTAGAGACTCTGATTGGGCACCTAACTCCAATCTACTTTTGTCGTCTTTTCGTTTGACCTCTTCTGGTGTCCGACTGAGTTCCCCTCTTACACTAGAGTTGGCATTCTGTTCTTTAGCCCTCCACCCATTTCTCTCTTTCCCTTTTGATTTTCCAACCTCGCTTCCACCCTTTCCACCATTTCAGACACGTCCATTAGGAACTTATTTAACACAAAATTAAAATTCCAAGGACGTATTAAATAAAAAAAAAATTAGTGGATGTTTGGGCTGCCAGCTTGAAATTGGAGTGGGCTAATATAGCTCATTTCATGTCTGAGGCTCCAATTATAATAATTGGTGTTTCCAACTATTATAACCTACAATTAACTATAGAGTTACTATTTCAATTTCTTCTTTGTTACATTATTCACTATGTGTTATTGTGTTTACTATTTCTTACTCAGGCTAAAATAGTATGCACCTCAAATACATACTATTAGAATCTATCGACTATAATAACAAACTTAATCCCTCTAATGCTTCTTAAAAGTTCAATAACTTATTAAATATTGTGTAGAGTTGATAAACTAGGTTTGTAGTTTTTTTTCAATTACAAGGAACAAATAAAATATATGGAGGGAGAGAGCGATTGGTATAATTGGTGAGAGTTTTTTTGAGACTTCAATTGCAACAAATTTACATAAATACATATCTACCTATTCGTATTGATTACATAGCCAAATCTTTTCCATGGTTTTTCTGATATATCCAAAGAAGCTGGAAATTTGACACTGATATCCCCACACAAACACAAAAAAGTCAATTAAACCCTATTCGAATACTTTTCTTTTCAAATTTATTATTATTCTTTTTTATATTATTTACATTTTTGGACTAGTCTAACTATGATATATAACTCAACTGACATAAATCTTATGTTACCAACTAAAATTAGAGGTTCGATTCTCGCATTCCATATAGTGGAGAAGTAACCATTATGGAGTTTGAATTTATTCTATCAAAATTTCTTCAAATTTTTCACAAATCAAACATTATTAGGTCACAAAAATAAGGGTTTCCACACGGCTTTGTTATGTTTAGTTTAGAAGCAAATAAAACTAAACCAAAATTTTTGGCTTTGGACATATACCAAACCGAAGAACAAATATTTGGATTTGATTTGGTTTGGTTTTCGATTATATGGATAATATATATAAATTGTTTGGCTTGGTTTCCAATTTTATATCTATACTAAAAATCAGTTGAACCGACAGTTGAGTAGGAAAAAAAACCAAAATTTCAGTTGAATTTGATCAGTTTTAATGTTGATCCTAACCCTAACCCAAAGTGTTAAAAGATAAATAACAAATGGGATATTGTTTTAACTAATATCAATTTTTATGAGTAATATCATTTTTTTTTTTTTTTTTTTTTTTTTTGGG
>QLSR01000298.1:334477-383350 GCA_031780015.1 Citrullus colocynthis
TTTTTTTTTTTTTTTTTTGTAAGGAAAAAAAAAAAAGGAACTTGGCCATGTGGGTACACCAAAACCCACATGACCATTCATTTTTCCTAGCAAAATAGCAACCAAATGCTGACAAAAAGAAAGTGGGTCAAGCCTTTCTTTTGTGATCATGATCAATCAATATTGCTACTATACTAGCATAAATCATGAGGCTTTGTTTTTGGCTTTCTTCTTTTTAACATCAACTTTACAAGGATATATATATATATATGTATATGTAAATTTAAAATTAAAGTCATTGTATTGAACTAACTTATATACATAAATTTTATGTAAATAGTAAAAAGAACATGATATCAAAGTGAATTTATTTCAACAATAATTAATATATACTCCCTTTTTTAAGGTAAGAGGCTTGATCCTTCATCCCTACAATTGGTTGTGCTAAAAATATTCTAAAGCACTTATCATTCCTGAAATCTTCAAGTTGGAAAAAAAGATCAAACAATTTCCTCTTTACAACAAATTTAAGTAACACAAGAAATTAAAGTATCCATCACCTTAGGGATTTGAAGTTGGCAATTTTTGTTTAAAGTTGGTCTTTTGTTTTATATGTGTTGCATTGACATGCCTTTGGCGATGTCCTTCAGAATGTCTTAACATGTGTGGCTTAAGACAATTGGTTATTCTCTTCAAGATGCTATTTCTGTAATTTGATTGTTTCCTTATCGAGAAGATTTTATGGTAGTTTATTCACTAATTGTGTTTCCTTGTTTGACAAGCTTAGAAAATTTTGTTAGAGTTGCGCTTTCATATTCTACTATGCATATTTAAGAGAATATGGTTCTCATATTAGGGTCGGACATTTTCGTAAGAGAAATTATCATAGTTGTTGTATTATGTGTTCATCTTGAATGAGAGCTGTGTAACTTCTTGGTGAAGAGGTGTGCTCTGTATGTCGCCAACTGGTCAAATATGCATTAATGTCGAGAGGGCTTCTCAAACTCAAAGGGAGCCTAAGTTATTATAGTGGAGTTGATCTTCACGTTAAGGAAAAAAGATAAAAGTCTTGGTGAGTAGAAGTCTCACACTTAGTGAGAACCTACGACACAATTGAGGGGGAGTCTCACACTTAGGAAAACCTAAGTATTCATCTGCTAATGCACTCATACTTAGGGGGATCTTAAGGTATTTAAGAGGGAGTCTCGCATCCAGGTAGAACCTAAGTGCCAATTTAGGAAGTCAAGTTATACATGTCTTACTGTTGTTGTCATGTCTTTATAGATAAGTATAACATTGTAATTATTTAACTTTTACATTAGTGGATTTACTTTTCAAGGCCATTCTGCCCCACAGACATAAGTGATACCTCACTAAATTGAGTCACCATGTGTTTCATCTGTGATTTAGTTCTTTGCTTTTATTTGTATTTGTATTGTTTTACAAAATGTTTTAGCATTGTGCTTAAACAAGCATGTCTGTGTGGTAGATAACTTTCCTTTTATTTTATTTTATTTTATTTTATTTTTGTATATTTTGTAAATTACAATGAATTTAAATATATATTTCTCCCTTGAATTAAATTAACCTTCAATCCTCATATTGAATGGATGTATTAGAGAAGTATTAGAAATTTATTTTTTTTTAGTAAGAGTGGGTTTGGAAGCATGTATTCAATGCAAGAGAGTTTGAAGCACAAAAGCATCATTACTGAAATTGGTGTCCCCTTTAGAGAAAGAGGAAAGGGACCAAACCCAACTTTTTTTTTTTTTTTTTTCAAGGGAATAAGACCTCACTTTTTCCATCCTTGAGCCTTTCAATTTTTGTGCCCCTCCTTTTCTTTTTCTTTTTTTTTTCTTCTTTAATCCACTATGATTATTGTCAAGGGTGACATCATTAAGTCAAAATTTATCATATCTGTAAACTCTTAAGAGGCGTTGAGAAACCTTCTTGGCTCAACTCTAGACACTCTAAGATCCTTTTTCAAATTTCATAGTCCATAGTTATATTTAAAAGTTAAAATGCTAAACTAAAGAATAATATTTAAGCGTGAAATGTTGCTTTATGATTTAAAAAAATCTATATTTTCAAAAAATTAAAATTAATGTAACTTAAAATATGTCTTATTTTATGCTAAAATGAGCATAACTCAACTGACATAGTGTTTGTATTATTAACTTTGAAGTCAAATATTCGATTCCTCCATCTAAAAAAATGACAATAAAATTGATGCAACAATATTAGTATAAACACTATGCCAGTTAAGTTATGTTCATTTTAACATAAAAATATTAATTTGACATGCTATTCTAATCCGTTGATATTTTAGTAATAATAATGTAACTCCGATAATTAACAAACATTGTGTGAATTATTGAGAATTGCTGGTAAGTAAACATTTGTTCTGATATATTTAAAGCCTTTTATGAAAGGAAAATTATTTTACATGACAAAATTGCTGAAAATATTTACAAATAATAGTAAAATATCACAGTCTGTCACAAATATACGACGATAGAATATGATATATAGATAATAGTCTATCGCATATCGAAAGTAAAATTTTGTTATATTTATAAATATTTTAGTCGATTTCTTTATATCTGAAACTAACTCTTACTAAAACTTACCAATTTCTTTTTAGAATTTGGCCCCTCCACATTTTAGTTTAATTGTTATCCATTTGTTGCTATATCATGATTAAAGATTGATTATCTGTCCATGTGAATAATTAAATGAAAATTATTATTCTGAATCATACACGTGTGAGTGTGTGATTTGTCATTGGGTGTAAATCAATTGGATTTTTAATCTCATATTCCATATTTCAAATCCAAAAACATTAACAAGTTCAACTTTAACACGCAAGGAATCAAAATTTTCAATGGCTTGAAGCTGAATGATTCCTCTAAGTTTGTTCAACTGCAAAACCAAATTTATGTCTTAATCATATATATATATATATATATATATATTAGTTCAACCAACAAGAAGTAGAACAATAATGGAGATTCTAACATTCAAACGCCTACCATTTTGGTTTATAGTAAAAGTATGTTTTAGTTTCTAACTTTTGTTACTAAAATTTAATTCTAATGTTAGTTTATGAACCTTTTGAATTGTATTTAATAGGGTCTTAAAGTTTAAAATGTGCAAATTCCTATAGCCCTATTTGGTACCCATTTAGTTTTTCTGTTTTTTTTTTTTAAATAAAGCCTATAAACACTGCTTTCACCTCCAAATTTCTTTATTTGTTATCTACTTTTTACCAATAATTTAAATTTTGAAAACTAAAAAAAAAAAAAAATTAGCTTTTAAAAACTTGATTTTGTTTTTGGAATTTGGCTAAAAATTCAATCATTGTACTTAAGAAGTATACCAATCATTATAAGAAATGGGAAGGAAATAAGTTTAATTTTCAAAAACAAATAAACAAAATGATTACCAAATTGGACCTTACTTTCAATTTTGTGTTCAATCAAGGTCATTAATTTTCAATCTAGTGAGAGACCTATTAGACTAATTTATTAGTCACTTTAAAAGATCTAGGGCCTTATATATAAAATATAAATTTAAAATTTAATTTAATCCAAAGTCATATGGGTTGGTTGAATAGAGTACATATGAATGATGTTAATTAGATGCATGCTAAATAATAAAAATGACCAAAATAATTATTATAAAAACTAAAAAGTTGAAGGACTAAAAAGAACACATTTTAAAATTATTCATAGACCTAACTAATTATTTCTTAAAAAAACACACATTTCATTTAATTTCAAAATCTAAATTATTTAAAATAATATGTGATGGATGATACCAAAAGAAATCAAAATCAAATTTTAGGGATTTGGTTAAACTAATTCATAATTAAACATTTTAGGTTCAACTACTAAAATGAAAAGAAGTAATATTTATATTAATCTTTTGTCATGATTTTTACACAAAAGCCAAATCGAATTAATGATATATATTAGAAAAAACTACTCACATATGTATCATATCGCATCAATTTTTTATGTAAATTTTTTGAGATGTTATAAAGTATTAGTTTATTTTAGCAATCAAAGAAACACGATGTCGTTTCATATTTTATATAAGAGAATTTACTGGAAAGATTCAATATAATGTGATATTGATTGCTTTAGTAGTAATTAACATACATTTTTTAAGGTTGGAGATTTGATTTC
Organism: Citrullus colocynthis; assembly: GCA_031780015.1. Taxonomy (NCBI): domain Eukaryota; kingdom Viridiplantae; phylum Streptophyta; class Magnoliopsida; order Cucurbitales; family Cucurbitaceae; genus Citrullus; species Citrullus colocynthis. The sequence goes on from QLSR01000298.1 coordinate 338,647, forward strand.
CTACCCTCGCGATTGTTATCCTAAAATAAATATATCATTTATACAATCACAATATTACATTAGGAGAGATTTTAATTATTACTTAGCAAATTTTTCAATTTTGAACCCTAAATTTGTAAGTTGCATTAAATTTCACTCTAAAACGTTAGTTTCATCAAATTGCATCTCGAACTTAGATTAGTATTGCAGTCGTAACTTAAACTTTTTAAAAAAATATATCCAATTTTAACTCGTCCCTCCAATATCATATGAGTTGATAAAATTTTAGATAAAAAAACTACATCATATTAAGTTATTTTTAAAAAATTTATGAATTTTGTGTAAAGCTTTTATTGTATTGAAAGTAATGAGTTTATAAAGAAATTAGTGGGCGAGTTAACAAAAATTCAACCGAGAATAAAAATTACAGAATTTTTTTTTTATTATTATTTAACAACGCCCTTTTAAATCTTGATCTAATCGAATAAGTTTACGAGTCAAAATTATTTTTTCTTTTTTTCTATTATTTAACTTGAAAGAAATAGGAAAAGGGAAAGGGCAAAAGTGAAAATAGGGGATGACATTTTGAAGAAACAAGGTTGTGTTTGTAGTGAGCATATGTTTGGAGAATATATGAGCAACAATTGGGTATATATATTTACAAACTTACAAGTGGTGGCATTGGTGATGACTGACTTGTGATTTTTGTGTTTGTAGCTTTCTTCTTGGTATCAATCACTTTTCCTTTTGCCCATCTTTATGACAATAATACCCCCTTCTCAAAAAAAAAAAAAAAAAAATTGTATTAACTCACTTCAATCCAACTTTTTATTACTTATTTCGATTTTAGTTTAAGTTTGATTGTGTTTGTCTTCGTTTAATTTATATTATCTAAGTAATTAGTAGATCTTGTCACTTATATTCACATGTTACTTGTGTCATACCGCCAACAATTCCGTTAGTAAATTTAGAGACGAAAGAGAAGTATGATTCAAAAACTAAGAGTGCAACTAAAACTTTTAAGGTTTTGGTAAACCATGTGTTCTTAAAATTCTATTAAAAAATAAAATAAAATAATTAAGGAGGAGGAAGGAGGGGAGGCTTTTTATGTAGAACTCATGGGCCAAAATAGCCATTGTTCCAATTGGGCCTTCTTAAGGGGCCCATTTGATTTATATATACACTTTTTCTTTTTTAAACCTGATATATACATAATATGATATATATATATATAACTATATTGTTATATAGTTTTAAATTAATCAATTGGCCTTTGAGGGATTATTCAAGAGAATGATCTTTTTGAAGAAAAATCAGAGAAAAATTATTGTTTATTTATTTATGGTTTGAATGCTTTTTAAATTATTCTTGTATTATAGCCCACTCATTTTGTCCTTTTATGTGTATTTTGAATATTGACCATTCAAACCATATCATCTTATATGAAAATTCAACAAACGTATCTTAACAATATGTGTACAGACGTTTTTTTTTTTTTTTTTTCAATTATATAAAATTAAAATCAGTTAGGAAAAGAAACAAATATTCTGTATAGTTAAGAAAGAGAGAGAATGTAACTCAAAAGAGAGATGAAGAAAAAGAATTAAAAGGCTTTCATTAATATTTTCAAACTTATTGGGCAGCACATTCCCTAAGGGATTCGCTCAACTTTTATTAATGAACATCAATTTTTTTATATATAATTTAATAATGAGACGTGAGATCAAGAGTTTGACTTTTTCATTTTCATTTGTCCGATGTTCGAGAATTAAGGAGTGGTGAGAGAGTATATATACAAGAGCACTTCTAGGCACTTGCAAAATTGGAAAGAGTGCTAATACGGCCGTTGTTTCCACGACATAACAAATAACACTATTTGTATAGAAATTATCTCATTTCTTACTTTATTAAGAGTAATCATCCTTAATATAACTTAGATAAGGAAAAATTTTGTTTCCTAGGTAAGTAAACAAGATCGATAGACAACAAAGCGGAATGATATTCCCATTCTAACTAATTGTCGATTTCAATTCTAGGTTGATTTCATTCCAACACATCTTTAAAGTAATAAATTGTGTTCGACATAATATTACGTCGGAATTAAACTTACTTGTACACATCCCAGCTTTACTCACATATCTCATACACAAAGGTGAATTTACCTTGGTCTCTGGGCTCAAGCCTCCTCCTCTCAACTTCAATGTACTTTTATATTAATATAAAACAAAGTCATTTTAATCATCAAAATAGTTATGGACACATTGGTAGGATATTTACCCCTTTAATAGACCTTGATTTAAATTTAAAATAAAAGTTGATAAACTAAATTTGTATTTAAATATTTTTTTATATCTTAAAGTTTCTGCGAAAAGCTCAACAAAAAATTTGGGCAAAAAATTTGGGTCTGCCTCATACTTGTGTTGAGGCTCACATGCCGTAATTTCTTTTATTAACATCCTCAAATTTTTTTATAATTTTGTTTTTTCATTCTAAAATTATCAAACATTTGGTGCAATATTTAACCTTATACCAAGATAATCTTTTGGTCACTTCTTTTTTTCGAGTCACTCGCTTTATTACTTGAAATCTAATTTTATACTATTGTAGCACATAGGATACTATTTTGATTCATTGTATGTCACAATCAATTTTAAAATGATGTGATGTCTAAAACATTAAAAAATTATATTTATAAAGAAAAATTCATAATATTAATTGGTGGTGTGGAGAATGCATACACATAACTCATATCATCAATCATCTCGCAATCATTCTTCATTCTACTATCTCCCTTCCACTCACTTTTGGATAGTAAAAAAATAAATAAATAATTACAATCTCTTTTAGAATTCAAAATTTTTTCTCCATTAAAAAGAAAAGTACTTTATCACTCAAAATGACAATAAATCTAATTTGTCAATAAACTCTTCAATGATTGACACTTAAGTTTAATAGAAACATTTTTAATATGAATTAAAATTGTAACAGAAATATAAATATTTAAGTGATGGATTATTATAAAATTAGAAATTTGAAAGGACATGTACAAATATTAAACAACTAAATATTAAGTAGGACATAGAAGTATTGAATGAACAAGGAAAATACCACTATGGTATTTATTTTTCTTTTAAATTAAATAACCAAAATAAAGGCGGAAAAAAAAAATGCGTTCGTACTATTACACCACATTCCAGCTTAAACTATTGGTTAAAAAATGTCGGTTTCAATCTAAAGATTAGCAGTGTTAATTAGTGATGTGACCAAATAAAAACAATGTACAAATAATCCTGTGTGGTTAAGCATAAGATCCAGTCAATAAGCTCGTCAAAAACAGACCGTTAGATCTACAGACTACAAATTCTTGTGATTACAGATCGAATTCGAGAGATTTTATTTAAAAAAGAAAAAAAAAAAAAATCTAAACGGGTACGAATCTGGGAGCCCTAGGACCGGAATCGTAATGAAAAGGAGCTGCCGGATGCTGCCATTTCTTAAAAACCGGCGGCTTCTCCGGCTCCGATTCTTTATGATGATGGTGGTGAGAAGAGGTGGAAGAAGCTTCTCTGGAATCGGGCTTCCAATTTTCGATGTCTTTGGGAGAGGAAGGAGAGACGAGGGGGGACAAGAGAGGGATGGCGACCTTCCAATCGGAGCGATTGATTTGCAGGGACGCCGGAGCGCGGCGTTGAAGGCGGCTTGGCTGCTGAGGATGGCGGCTTACGGGGGCGGAGGTTCGTCTGTGTGAGTCGGCCATAAGGGAAGAGAAAGGGGATTTGAGGGAAGAAGATAAGAAGGATGAGGAAGAGGGAAAGGGGTAATTATAGGGGACAAAAGGAGGCATGTGGGAAGCACCATTTTTAGTGCTCACCTCTAGTTGGGGCCTCCAATAACTGGCCCATAGTTGTCACACGCCCCCATAATATATTTACCAACATTTACCATTTTACACGTCACTTAATCATATATTATTTTAATTTATGGATCTCATATCATTTCTTTTTAACAAATAATGAATGGAGTTTCCAATACTACTTGTTGTCCTACGAATAATGAATCGGCCTATTTCTTTTGAAAAATGGAGAACTATCAATTCACTAAAAACCAAAATTGAACTATTCAATTTGGTCATTGGTTCATTATCCTAAAAAATTAAACAAAATCGGACCGAACCAGTCCGAGAGATAAGGGTGATTGTGAAAGCGAGAGCAAGAAAGCAAAAACGAGAGAGAGAGAGAGAGAGCGAAAGAGATAAGAGTAATTGTGAATGAGGAAATGAAGCAAAAGCAAGAGCATTAAGAGCAAAACTCTCTCTCTCGCACTCGCGTTAACTGAACCACTTGAACGAACCAATGTAACCGATTTTCAGCGGTTCTTCTTAATTGTGAACCAATAACTTTAGTTTGGTTTATGGTTTGGCCCAAAACCGGACCGAACCGAACCTTGCACACCCCTAATCCTAAGATGTACCCAAATATTATTCCAACCAATAAGACCAACCACAAAACCAAAAACCCAAAATCAAACACCTTATTTTTATTTTATTTTATTTTATTATTTTTTTTTGTTAAATTACCCCTATGGTCTCTTAACTTTGAAGTTTGTGTAAGGTTCTTAGAATATAAAAAAGTAACTAGGTCCCTAAGCTCTTAATTTTGTGACTAATAAATTCTTATTATATGTAAGTTTTTTAAAAAATAATCGATATATTAGATATAATTTTGACAAACCTTGTAATTTAGTGTCTACGTTTAAGGTTCATTGACTAAATATACAAATTGCCAAGAACTTAAAAGTTTAAAGACTAAACTTGTAATTTTGCCTTTATTTATTGAGTTTAAAGACAAGATAGATTTATAGCAAAATTATATAAATTTATTCCCATAAATTGTAGGTTTGATGGGTCATTAAAGTTAAAAAAATGTCTAATGTGTCATTAAAGTTTCAATTTTATGTCTAATAAATTCCTCAACTATAAAAAGTGTGTAACAATTTTGGATTCAAAATTTCAAAACGTCTAATTTTTAAATTGAAAATCTTAGCACCCACATAATATTGAATTTAAAATCTAACATACCACCTAATTTTAAAAATTGAACTCTTCTAGAAAAAAAAAAAAAAATCCTTGAGAGAATGCAAAATTTGAAATAAAAAAAAAAAAAAAAGAGAAAAAAAAAAAAAAATCCTTGAGAGAATGCAAAATTTGAAATAAAAATCCCATGTGGATGTGTTGATGAGAGTGGAAAAATCTAGAAACAAGGAGATATTCTTAACTTGATTTTATTGTTTTGGTATGGTTGGTATTTGATTTAAAAGGAATAAAATGTGGTGCAAATATAAAATACAAGGGGATTCCAATCTTTGCTTTTGACCAATTTTATTTTATGGTTGAAAAGGTTAATGAAAATTCCAAACCCCCATTCTAAAATTCAAACCTCCCCCTGTTTTTAATTTTTAAATTTTTTTTTTTTTTAAGAAAAAAATTTACTCAATATTCTCGTGTTCTTTTTCCTTTTCTAAATTAGAGTTAATCCAGCTCCACTAATTTATCTCTTATATTTTAATGATCAATAATTAAATAATAATTGCCATGAGATTTGATGCCATAGGAGACAGATTGAACACGTGGCAGACAAGGGTTGCATGAGAGGATGACAGTGACAGGTAGAATCCGATGTGGCATCAACTTGATTGGTCCGTAACGACGTTGCGGCGGTATGACGTTAAATTTTAAGGTACGTGGTCAAAGGTGAACCTTTGAAAAAGTAAAGATAAGATTAAACATGAATGGTGGATGTTTATTTGATCCTGATACCACATGCCAAGAATAAATTTGAGAAGAAAATGAAATAAAAATAAAATATTCTATATGGTCCCTAATTTTTAAGGAAACATTTGGGACATTAAGTTTATGAAGTTTGGAGAGTATTTAAAAAGTCTATGCTTGTTTGGAATGTAGAGTTGCTTAATTTAGAGTTATAAAGTACGTGTGAACTATTTTTAATACATAATTTTTTTTTTTTACATTATTTGCTATATCTTTTAATTTTTACTTCCACTCAAATTTGATATGGAATTAATGAATGCAACAAATGCTATTAATTCAAGATCAACTCTAGATGATTTGAATTTTGTTTTACATTTCTTTAACATATTTGGGATATAGGTGGTGTCTATGTCCAAATTTAATAAAAGTAATTGTTAGAGTAGAGTTTTAAGATAGCTATGTGGAATTTAATTTGAGATGAAAATTTGATTATGCCCCAACTCAATGTGATTCAAATTCAAACCGATGAAATTCAAATTTTATCAAATTTATCTTTTAATTTAAAATAGACTAATTTGAAATTTCAAATGAGTAAGTTTGTTTAAAATATACATTTCTTAGAAAAAGAAGTATTTTTTTAACATTATTATTACTACAAAATAGACCATTAAAGAATATAGAAAACGTAAAAAAAATAGAGAATCAACACACAGATCTACGTGGTTTACTGACAATGTGTTAACTATGTCTATGAGGCAAATAGAGAATAATTTTGTTAGAGAGAATGCTACAAACTACAAAACCAATTGGTGCCTTTAAGTTTAAAGAATTTATATAGAACACTTCCCTAAACTCTAGAGTCATAATCATAAAAACCATAAATAATTAAATAATGTCAAATACGAATTTAACTTAGATTTCGGCGATATTGCCTTCGAACCCTTACCAGTAGACCCTCGTACTTAGTCGTTAAAAGCACTAAATATATAACAGATTCAAGACATTCCAACAACTATTTTTTGTGGAGTAAAGTTATTGAAAACATATGGGAAAGAGGAAGAGAGAGTTTGTAGATAAATGTGGATACTTGAGAAACTGGTTATTTTTAGAATTTTTTTTTTCTTAACCACACTAAAAGACCTTAAATTCTCAAATGTTAAAAAACGTTTAAAAAGATTTTTAAACTATCAATTTTATGTCTAATAGTTTTTTTTTAATTAATTGGTTTTTTTTCAATATAATAGGGCTGGATGATTTGAACTACAAACTTTGTGGTTGCTAGCACATATTAGATGCTAGTTGAGCTATACTTTTTTTGGCTTTTAAACTAGTTGATTGATTAAGTGTAGAAGTTAATTTTATGTATAACGAAACTCCAAATTTTCAATTTTGCATCTAGTAGGTGTGTACCTTAAAAAAAATGTTAAATAGGTCAAGAATCTATTAGACACAAAATTGAAAAGTTTAAGAACCAACTACATCCATTTTAAATCTAGGACTTTCGTATATAAGCAAAGAATTTAAAATTTTATTAGACATTTTTTAAAAATTCAACATAGACTTAAAATTTAATGAATAAATTTAACTTAATTTTTTTTTTTTTAAGATGTCATAAAATTATTAGTTTCTCAATGTAATTAGCACTAAAAGGAAATGAATTTTCCAGAAGAGTGGGCTGAGTTTTATTGTTTAGCAACATACATTTACGTGACTTTTTAATTCGTTAATGAAAATATATATATATATATATATTTTTTTTTTTTTTTTAAAAAAAAAAATTTTTTTTTTTAAAAAAAAAAATTTTTTTTTTTAAAAAAAAAAATTTTTTTTTTTAAAAAAAAAAATTTTTTTTTTTAAAAAAAAAAATTTTTTTTTTTAAAAAAAAAAATTTTTTTTTTTAAAAAAAAAAATTTTTTTTTTTAAAAAAAAAAAAATATATATATATATATTTTTTTTTTTTTTTTAAAAAAAAAGAATTTCTTTAGAGATGATATTTGTATATTTAATGGGAAGAAAAATAAGAAAAGAAAGGATAAGTAAGATTACCAATTTTATTGCTTATCCTATTAGGCCATGGTTTTTGAAGTTTGAACCATCTTTTAAGCTCACTTCATCAAAATTGACATTAAAAGCTACCACGTGATGGTGATGAGACACAATTATTGGGCGTTGTATTGAATTCTAGAGTGGACTACAACTTAAGACTATATTTTTTTTTTTTTTACCCATTTTTACCGTACCATTTAGTAAGATTTAAGGTTTCATCTCAAATAATAGCAAACATGAAATTTTATTAGAAAAATAGCAACTAACTATATTTCAACAACTGGGTCTGAATTTTGCTTATTTTTTATTTTTTGAAATTCAAATTATCTTAATTTTATTTTATCATATTTGAGATACTTTAAATCTATATGCCTTATTTTAAATTAAGATACCGTCCCCTAAAAATGTTCTCTCATCATTCAATATTCCCAAAATGCCCTCAAGATTATGTCCACACAACATAACTGTGTTTTCTCTTTTCAGATTTAAATTCAAAAAACAACTTTATCCTACATTTTACGCCCCTTATCACATTTAAGCTAGAAACTAAATTTATGCTATATTTTGAATTTTGAAATTTTAAATATTTTTCTTGTTCATATCTACGTTTTAAAAAGCAGTATTATTCCAATGTTCTTTAGTTATCTAATTAATTAATTAATGATTTTTCCAATATATTGTTTCACTAGAATTTTAGTTTTTAATAAAAATAATTGATTTTATAAATTAGATTTAATAAAAGAAAAAAAAGTTTGAATAGAAATGAAAAAGAGTTGAAAAGTGAGAATAGGAGGGTCGGCCAATTGGGCCAACCCTATTTTAGTTTCCAGAAATTATGTCGGCCATATGTCTAGATTGCCATACAGCACTCGCCACAATGTTGGGCGAGCGTGGCACATTTAGCCAACCGACCCTTTTAATTTTTTAAATCCCTTTCAGCCCTCTTTTATACTAACTCCCTCTCTCTTTCTCCTTCCCCCTTTCCGATGTGGTTCTTCCTTATCTTCCTTTTTCTCTTTTCTCTATTTTCCAAATCCCCCACACCCCATCCTTCTCTCAAAACAACCAAACTTCTTCATTTTTATTTTAACCTTAAAGCCTTGTTTTGTAAACAAGCTGAAAATCTAAACGCAATCGTAATGAAAAGGAGCCACCGGATGCTGCCATTTCTTAGAAACCGGCGGCTTCTCCGGCTCCGATTCTTTATGATGATGGTGGTGAGAAGAGGTGGAAGAAGCTTCTCTGGAATCGGGCTTCCAATTTTCGATGTCTTTGGGAGAGGAAGGAGAGACGAGTTGAAGCCGGTTTGGCTGCTGAGGATGGCGGCTTCCGGGGGCGGAGATTCGTGTGTGTGAGTCGGCCATAAGGGAAGAGTTAGGGGATTTGGGGGAAGAAGATATGAAGGATGAGGAAGAGGCCATTTTTAGTACTCAACTCTAGTTGGGGCCTCCAATAACTGGCCCAACAGTAGGGCGGGTGGGGTTTCCTCGTCCCCTCCCCATAGGGAGAATTTACTCCCATCCTTGCTTCCGTCCTTGGCATTTATCTTCACCCCTGTTCTCGCCATTTGTAGGCGAGGACAAGGGCAGGGATTCTCGTCGGAAAAACGGGTTGGGACCCATCCCCAAGAGTGTGTGAGATGGTGAGACGAGACTGCAAATGAATGGCGGGGATTCACAAGAAATGGGTTCGGACCCATCCCCGAGAGAGAGTGAGATGGTGAGAGGGTTGGAACCTATCCTCGATGTTGAGACCAGACTGCAAATGCAGGACCAAATTACTACAAAGAGTAGAGAGAGAGTCAGACGTGTGTATATATATATATATATATAACAGGTGGTTATGGATAAATTGGGTCGGGGTCGGGGTCGGGGCGGTGTTACTTTCCCCGTCCCCGCCCCGAGTATAGGAGAATGTTCCCAATTTGACTCTATCCCCGGTCGAACCGGTAATTCCAACCCGATTTGGGTGGGCCCACAGGGCCAGCCTTGGTGTTACTTTCCCCGTCCCCGCCTTGTCACGAGCATAGGAGAATGTTCCCAATTTGACTCTATCCCCAGTCGAATCGGGAATTCCAACCCTATTTGGGCGGACCCACAAGGCCAGCCCTGATTTTTTTTTTTTTGCCAGTCCTATGGCCCATAATTGTTACACACCACATTATATATTTACCAACATTTACTATTTGACACATCACTTAATCATATATTATTTTGATTTATGGATCTCATATCATTTTTAATTTCTTTTTTTTAACAAATAATGAATGCAATCTTCAATAGTACTCGTCGTCGTACCTAATATTTAACAAATAATGAACGGTTCGATTTTTTTGAAGAATGGAGAACCACCCATGAATTAATAGCAAAATTGAACCATTTGGTTTGGTCATTGGTTCATTATCCTAAAAAATCACAGAAAACTAAACCAAATGTCGAGAGAGATAAGAGTGATTGTGAGAGCGAGAGTGAGAGAGAAGAGTGATAGAGAGACCGAGAGACATAAAGAGTAATTGTGAGTGAGGAAAGAAAGTAAAAGCGAGAGCGTTAAGAGCGAAACTCTCTCCCTCGCGTTAACTGAACCATCGGTTAAAAATCGAACCGACTGGCCTAAGCATCAAAACCCGATTTTCAATGGTCCTTCTTCATTGTGAATTGATAACTTCTATTTGGTTCATGGTTCGGCCCAAAACCGGACCAAACTGAACCATGCACACCCCTAATGATGTACCCAAATGTTATTCCAACAAGTAAGACCAACCACAAAACCAAAAATCCAAAACCTGAAGTTTGTGTAAGGTTCTTAGAAGATAAAAAAGTAACTAATAGGCTGCTAAATTCTTAATTTTGTGTCTAACAAATTCTTATTATATTCAAGTTTTTTAAAGAATAATTGATATATTGGATATAATTTTAACAAAACTTGTAATTTAGTGTCTAATTGGTCTCTAAGTTTAGAGTTCATCGACTAAATATACAAATTGTCAAGAACTTAAAAGTCCAAAGACTAAACTTGTAATTTTGCCTTTATTTATTGAATTTAAAGACAAGATAGATTTATAGCAAAATTATATAAATTTATTCCCAGAAATTGTAGAGTTGACGAGTCATTAAAGTTTCAATTATGTGTTGAACAAAATTCTCAACGATAAAAAGTGTCTAAAAGTGTATAATGTTTAAATTGAAAATCTTACCACCCACGTAATAGTGAATTTAAAATATAATATACCACTTAATTTTAAAAATTAGTATTCAAGCTTATAATTTAACCTAATCGAGCTCTTCTGAAAAAAAAGTAAAAAAAAAAAAAATCCTTGAGAGAATGAAAAATTTGAAATAAAAATCCCATGTGGATGTGTTGATGAGTGGAAAAATCTAGAAACAAGTAGATATTCTTAATTTGATGTTAAACTATTGCTAATTAATTTATAAACTTGTTGTATGTTAAAGTTTTGGTATAGTTATTATTCAGACACATATTTAGCCTATTAATTATTCCACTTCAATAAATTCAAACATAACGAAGTTGCAGTGCTCTTTGATACCAAGAAACTGAAAACAGAGCTAATAATAATAATAAAAAAAACATTATACTAAGGAAGCTTCATGAGGTTCAGCTACTATTCCTATACTTCATTCTCACAAATAAATACCGTCATCTTTCATCCTAAACCAGATGAATGGATGATAGATTCTTAATGTCAAAACTCACAGGGGCAAAGAAATGGCAAATGATGGTTTGGTTTGAAAACATGTTCATCGATACAAGACTTCAAGATTTTCCGAGATATATGTAGATTCCTCCAAAAGAGTTTATCAATGCATATCAACATATAATTCTACAAATAAGGTAAATTGAACAAAATATTCTAATCCTCAGCAAACAGTCTGAATGAAGAAAAACATGTGCCTAAATCCCTTCATACTTGTCTTTAATGACTAATTCCCAGTCTCAACTCCAACAATAATTGACAGTCAAGAAGAGTACTACAATTCCTAAATGAGTAAATCTATTATTACAAAAAAGGAATTATTAAATAAGAATCTTTTCGAAAACCCACATTTAGTATCCAGCTATTGAATCCTACCTTTCCATCTGAGCCCCAATGTAAGTGAAGGGAATGGAAAAGAAAGGAACCGTTTTTGAGTTGAAGTAGAGGCTTATCTCACGATTCTAGTTCGTTTTGGCTTTATGTGCCTTCTTCTTCTGTTGCCTCCTCGAAATGGATTTCTTCGTTCCAATGAAGAAGAGCAATGCACCAGCAAGTGCCACGTGCTGCAAATCGAAAAAGGAAAAACGAATTATAACCCAAAAATATGAAGTTTGCAGGGACATGAATGAATTGGCTTAGTGTAAACTTGATCAACTGACCAATATGAAATCATTCAATAGTGTGCTGAATTGGGACTTCTCACGACCATAGTTGAAGAAGTCATATAGAATTGGGGTGCTAATTGCCAAGTAGAGAAGCTGCATAAAGAAACAAGATTTGGAGCTATAATGGGAAACAGAATAAACTCAAAACAAATTTCTAAACAATAAAGGCATCAACAAAAGGAGGGAAAGGAAATTCTACCAGAAGATAAGCTCCTATCGTACTCCCAAATACAAAGAGAAGGCCTCCAATGCCTTTAAGAGACAGAAAAGCAGCAACTAAATGGGAAACCTGTAAAACCAACTCATAAACTGAGTACAAAAGAGAAAAGAGTATGAAAGTTCAGCATTTCAATCCACAGAAGAACCAAAGCTCACATCGATAACAGGTAGGTCGAATCCAAATCTAGCAGAGACGTTTCTCCTAAAAGTGTTCAACTTTGGAAGCAATTCCTTTGCAGCAGGTCCACCATCAGTGCCAAATTCATTGAACCTAAAAAAAGACGGGTTGTCAAGATCAGCATAAACACAGAAATTTCAATGTTATTCGTCATGTATTTCATTTAACGAGGCATGAGAGCATAGATCTCAACCAAGTCATACGCCAAGAGTTTTTGAAGTTATAGAAAACAATATTTACAGGCACATTAGACTTTAACAAGAAGCAAGAAGATAACATAGATACTTTATTTCATTGTATGTTGAACATGCTACATACATTTCATGCTAATTTTTCATGGTCACCTGAATAATGCTTGGCAAGAAACCTTTAGGAATAGCAAATAGGTTTCAAATGACATGTTATAAAAATACAGCTAAGACTTAATTAACATTTTGGGATGAAGACGATGGCCGATCTCATCTTCAAGTTTCAGCATTATTGAAAAGTTCCCAATCTTTAAAGTTAAAATTTATTCCAAGTAAATAGCAGATCTAACACAACTCAAGCAACACTACACTTGTATTGCCTGAAAGATGACATTTGAAAACCTTCTTAATTTTTTCTTAATGAAGATTAGTTCCTAGAAAAGGATTTAGAAAGCTCCATCTCGTTGAAAACATTAAAACAATGAAACCAAGAACCTAAAAGGGTCTTCTTTCAAACTACTAAGCTGGAAAACAAATTATGACATGCTGCATAATCTTAACGAATCACATATTAATAATGACCCAAAAGTGAAGTGGGTCCTCAGGAATCAAACTAAAACTGCAGCTTCTTAAGAATTCATCAAAATGCGCAATATTCCAAATCGAATTTCAAGAAGCGATAGCTCAATATCCAACTTCCCAACAAACCCATCAAAGAATAATCAGTAAAAACCCTCCAGTCCTCACTAATACAAAAACCATTCTCTGTTTATCCCTTAAACCCCTCCATTTCCGAAAACGAAGAAAGCCGACCTTTACTCTCGATTTCCAAAAGCACATTTAAACCCCTCAAAATGGTAAAAAAAGGAAAAAAGAAAAGGTGAGATCAACAATCAGAACATAAACCCCAAAAGAAGAACGATAGAAAAATAAAACGACCCACGACGACAAATATCGTAAAACATCAGTTAAAACACAGACTCAGTCACCCAATACAGCAGCCATTGAAGAACCCCTAAAATCGATCATCATCAGAAACAAATAAATAAAGAAACATGATCAAAAGTAGCAGATCTATAGTAGAAGACAGCAGAAAAATCAGATTGAAAGACCAGAGAGATGATTTAGTCCGATCTGAAAATGTAGAGAGAGAGAGTACATTTGCCAGGCGGAGAGGATGAAAAGGGAGGCAAAGAGGACCCGTCCAAGGAAAGAGAAGAACCCCATTTGTACAGAGAGAGAGAGAGAGAGAAGGGCCAATCTGAACCTTAGAGCTTGGGGGATCGGAAACTCAGAGCTCCGGCGGAGTCCAACGGGGGTGGAAATTATAGAAGGGAAGCCTAAAATGGTAAAATTCAACACCCAAACAGTAATGCTTAAAACAAAAAGGATTTATATATATATTTTTAAAACTTCAAACTCCTTTTCATTTCAACTTCAAACTTTTTTTTTTTTTCTCTCTTTTCTAATAATATTTAGAAAGGTGGTATGGTATCTCAATTCAATTTTAAATATGTATTGCGTAATATATTATTAAATTATATAATATTACAAGATAATAATTATAAAAAAAATTTAATTATAAATATATTAATAATAGTTTATTATCCACTATTATTTACTGGGTAACTATGTCTACAATTAATATAATATTTTATTAAACATATAACTAAAAATATGAAATACAAAACTTTGTTTTTATTAAATTCCTTCTTTTTAAATTTTTGTTTTCGAATTTCCTGCCCAACAAACGTTAAACTTTTAAATCCAAAGAAATTTTATTTGAAATTAGTTAATATATAAATTTCACAAATATGTGAAACTTTTTTAAATGCAAAATTAACGTAACATTAGAGAAAGATATTAAAATTAAAATGGAGCAACCTCCTAGGAGAAGTTCTGTTCCAATGATTTTGAACTAATGTAAAAAAAACATATATATAAAAAAATTATAAAAACGTTGACCTAAATTAATGTGGTAAAGAAACTAAAATGTTTAATAATTTAAATTACTATTGTTAGGGAATTTGTTTTTACTGTATGATTGACTAATTTTATTACAAACAAAACTTGTATAACATATTTTTGTAATTTGTCTCCTTTATTTATATATATATATATATATATAGTGCTTTGTTCAATTTTAGAGTTGGTCGTTTTGAAGATTCTTTGAAGTTGGTTATCTTGTGTGTTTTCTCTCGAACTACAGGCATGTCAATCTTTTCATTGAGACTTACTCTAGATCGTGCTGGTTTATTCTTCAACAACTTGAGAAGGGATTCTCAAACTTAAGAGGAATCTAAGTTCAACAAGTAGAGTGTCTTCATTTGAAGGTGGAAAGATAAACATCTTGGTGGGAGGAAGTCTCACATTTAGGGGGAGCCTAAGTGATCATTCATTAGTATTCCATACTTAGGAAGAGCCTAAGCACGTTGAATGTGGGGGATCTCACACTTAGGGGAATCCTAAGTTTCATTGAGAGGGAGAGGGAGCCTAAGTGATCGTTCTCTAAGTAAGGCTATTCGAGTGTCACTGTAATTGCCACTTATTTATAGATAAGTATATCATTGTAATTGCTTGACTTTATATTAGTAAAACTATCTTTCCACAAGCATACTACCCTCTTGATGTAGATGATATTGCATCAAACTAGGTTAACAAACTTTGTGTTCTATTTTGGTTTTTTAGTTCTCTACGTTTATCATTGATGTTCTTGGAAATGTCGTAACATCATGTGTAACAAGTTCGACCGTGTGTTGGATAATCTTTGTTTCAACTACAATTACTAGTTTGAGGTTTATTGATACATTCTCAAGTTGAGTGATATAAAATAGATATGTTTCCTTAATTTTCTATTTGTATATCTCCAAATGTCTCAATACACTCATGTTATCAAATAAAACCACATTGTGATTTACAAAAGTCAAAATTAACTGGTTATTAAATAGAACCTAAATTGATGTGTTTATGTTAGAGATTTTATTAGCTAGGCATGTAATTAAAAACTTTAAGGACTTAGTAAGTTTATTTTTTTTAAAAAAAAAAAAGTGTTAACATCATTGTTCTCTCTATATTTTAATTTGAAGTATTTTTTTCATTCTTTTTAAAGAATATTCTACATTTTGGAGTTTGTTTAATTTTAATCTTTGTAATTTCAATTAAAAAAAGTTTGATAACTATGTAGGCTATGTTTACCAAACCGTATTGAAAATTGATGTAATCGTAATAGAATTTCATTGATAAATCAATTGTAATGAACCTGAATTGCAAATGTAATTGGATTGTTTTTTTATCACGCTTACTTATAATTATGAATTTAGTCACATTTACTATTATCGTTACCATGGGTCAAACGGTATTTTTTCTTTGGTAACAAAAATGATAACGACAACCATAACCGTAACGATACAATGTAATTTCTAAATGCAATTGGATTGAGTATCATCCGCTCCTTAATTAGTTTACATTTTGTGATTACATTTTGGGTTGACCACTCTTTACATTTTCGTTAATTTATTATGTTTTCAGCTGGGTAAATGTGGTTTTGATTCGTTTTTGACAATGATTTCGTTTTTTTAAAAGCATGTTTGTTTTCTCCTAAAATCTATATTGGGGTTTTCATCTTTCAAATTTTTAAACAACAATAATAAGGTTTTGAAAACTATTATTTTAGGCCCAATTAATAATTTGTTTGTTTTTTTATTTTTTACTTAACTTATTTATCATGATTTTCTTCATTTCTAACTATGCACTTGGGTTCTTAGTTGAATTTTTAAAATAAAACATAAGTTTTTAAAAATTATTTTTTTAGCTTTCAAAACTTTTCTTGATTTTTTAAAACACTTCTCAAAAGTAGAAAAACAAAATCGGTAGATGGGAGTAGTGTTTATGAGTATTATTTTTTTAAAAAATCAAATAGTTATCAAATAGAGCTTTAAGTTTTCGGATTTTGATTTGATTTTTGAAAATTTTGGTGGAAAGTGAATAAAAACAAATAAATGGAAGTAGTGTTTATAAATTTAATTTTAAAAAACAAAAGATGAAATGGTTATGAAACAAAACTTAAATTTATATGATTATGTTAGAAGTTTTATTATATCATTGTTCTCTATACATTTTGAAGGTTTTTTTTTTCCAGAATATTCTACATTTTGGAATGTATTTAATTTTAATCCATATGTAATTTCAATAAATTTTAAATTTAATCTCTTAGAGTTATTTTTCGTGAAAATTAGTTAAATAATATCAATAATTTTCATGGAAGATAAATCCCCTAAAGCATATAGATAAAAAATGGTATTTTACACAAAAAATGGTCATTAAATAAAAAAAAATGAATGTTTAATTTAATCTAGTTATTTAATTTTAATCCATATGTAATTTCAATAAATCTTAAATTTAATCTCTTAAAGTTATTTTTCGTCAAAATTGGTTAAATAATAACAATAATTTTCATGGAAGATAAATCCCCTAAAACATACTGGGGAAGAGGAGGAGGAGGAAAAAAAGAAGATCATTGGAGGAGGAGGAGTCTATCACGATCTATCGTCGATAGACAGTAAAATTTTTCTATATTTATAAATAATTTGACTCATTTTGCTATATTTGAAATAAAAAGAAAAAACCTTATTGTTATATGTCACGTTAAAAATGTTTTGTATTAAAAAAATTACTTGATTGGTTTTTTAGTTAATAAATTTTAACATATTTACTTTCCTAAAATAATAATAATAATAATAACATATTTACTATTTTCCTTTTTTAAGTTATTTTTATTACTTATTAGAAATTTTTTTTATTCACTTTATTACTAAAATAGCTAAATATATGTTTATTTTGGGTGGGTTGTGGCATCTTGATTTTGTGTGGAAGATTTCGTTTATGAATGCCAAATTGAAAAATAAATAAATAAATAAATAAATATTACCATAGTTCTTAAACTTTTGACTTTAGTTCATTTTAGTTTATGTATTTTGAAAATATTCATTTTGACCATGTACTTTCAACTCTAGTTCATTTTGGTCCTTATACTTTCAAAATGTTCATTTTGGTCATTGTATTCTCAACTTTGCTTCATTTTCCTTGAACTTTCAAAAAGTAGCTATTTTGATCTCTTAAAAATGAAATAAAAATGAAAATGAAATGACCAAAATAGTCATTTTTTAAAAGTATAAAAACCAAATTGAACCAAAATTAAAAGTACAAGAATCAGACTAAACTTTTTGTAAGTATAGGGACCAAAATGAACTAAAATTCAAAAGTATAAAGATCAAAATGAACCTTTCAAAAGTATAAGAATCAAAATGAAGTAAAGTCAAAAATATAAAAACTATTGTATTTTTTTTAAGAAGGAAAAACAATTTAAATATAAAAAGCAATTGGTATCAAAATCAAACTTAGATTTGATTTCCATATTAAAAGTAAAAAATAAAATTCTCCTTCCCTACCTCACATTGGTTCAATTCCTACAGTTTAAAATTATAATTATTATTAAAAAAAAAGTTAAAAATTTCATTTTTTCCTCAAAATTTTCAAGTATTTAATTTCATCAAGATAAATTTGCAATTTTTACTATTAGTTTAATCTGTTATTTCAAAAATAAATTTTAACCAAAAAGACGATATAAAAGTACGAGTGTTAAAAATACTTAAGACCTATATGATAGGCAATCTGAGAACAAAAATTTAAAAACAAGAGCTTCAGTAAAAATTGAGGAGTTGTATTTCTTGTTTTCAGGCATGTGTTTGGCAACAAATTTGGAAATTAAATTCCAAATTAAATAATCCTTCAATTCATAAAATAATTATAATTACTAAATACTAGGTTGAATAAAAACTATTATTAATTAATTTATGAACTTAGTTTATTGTAAAAATTTTGTATAATTATTATTTTCTAATATCATATAATTTATACTACATTATATGATATATAATTTAATTTAAAAAAACAATTAAGTTTATAATATGTAATACTATATTTACTAATATTGTTATTCTTTTTAATATAATCCTGCACCTAAAAATTTCAAATTCAAAGTATGAATTCACTAAAAACATAAAAATGTTGTTTTCAGATTTTGCACGGTTTGGATCACAGAATTCAAAAACAGTTTTCAAAAACAAATTTAGACGATTTAACAAACACAAATTCACTGAACTTAATAAATCTGAGAACATAAAACATAATCTTAATTGGCTAACCAAATAAGTCCTTAGATATTCGAAAAATTCGATCAATTCAATTCAATTGTATGGTTTGATTGAATTACCAACTTATTTGTGTTAATTTAGTTAATACATGAAAAACTTCGTGAGTTATGTGTGTTACATACTTTTTGCTACAATTGGTTTGTACTTCGATCATAAAAATACATTTTTCTAAGTATAATAATAATTTTCCCTTTTTCTAAATCGATATCTATATTTTAATTAGATAAATTATATAAAAAAAAACCCACTCTAATTCAACGTCATTATTTCAATCATAACTTTATATAGTGATAAAAAGGAACATTCTAAAAGATAGATTTTTTCTTAGAAAAAAAAAAAAAAGAGAGTATAATATCACACTTTGAAAAAGAAAAAAAAATAAACATATACTATTTTAAAACTCATAATTATAATCATATAATGGGGAGCGATGGCCCCCATTCCGCAGTAGTGGTCAGTCCCTATTGCACATAAATGTTGGAGACAAGATAGGGATTAATTATAACTATTTGGAAGAATTATTACTTCCACTTTTATTAACTTACAAAACAAAATTACTTATCATAAACATAAAGGGCCTTTCAGTAATTAATGTTGGATTAATCAAATATAACTCTTAATTATTAGATATATTTCAGACTTTATAACCTTTTTATTTAATTAGATCAAATCATGATAAGTCCATATTACAGTCCACCATTCAACTTAATGGAATTCACTAAATAATTCTTATGGTATCAATTATCAAATTTAAAAAATCAACTAAACCATTTTTATTGACGTTGATGGTTGATGTCAAAATTTGGATAGAGAAAATACACTTAACCTTCATGTGAGACCATCAGTGAATTTGTTTAAAGAAGAGAATAAGTGACCTGCAAAAGAGAAAACATGCACATCGGTGTGGTGCTTACCACACACACTTTGATACTTAAGTTAGTGAGTGAAAGAGTGTGGAGGTTAGAGAGTTTGAAAGTAGGATTCAAGTAACCTTGTAGAGCTATAATGATGTATTTATAGACGAGATTGACCTAGCTCTTCTCTAGTTCCCTTTCAAAATTTGGTTATCTGATAACTTGATTGGATTCTATGTGAGGTTATTGGATTTGAGGGCGTGTTGGGCACTTTCTGTGCAAAAGTAGGGTTCCTCGGCCTTCGAGGTTGAGACCAAGGGAGAAATTGAGTTAAAGGCCCAACCTAGGCTTGGAGGCCGAGGATGACTGAGCTCCCCAAGGTCCAACTCCCTTCCTTTGGCCCATCATGATTTTGTCTTGGTCCTAAGCTGATTTCCTTTTGTCTTTATTGATTAGATTTATCCTTTTGGTCCAAAATCACTCATAACATCGATCATCTTTAGGAGTTTACTTAATAAAGAAAAGTGAAACACTATGGCCTAAGCACTAACTTTAAGTATCATGTGTAGAATTTGGTATTCTACACTAATGTGAATTTTTTCCTTTGTAGGTTAGACGCTTACATGTTCACCCGATCTCTAAAACACACCTATTCGAATCAAAATCTTACATCAACATTATCAATCTCCTTCTCATCTATCATATCACACTGGCACTAACCTTACTCTATGTATAAAGATTTAAGTATTAAGTCACTGTATGTCCAATCACCAATTATTTCACAACAATGTATTATTGAAGGACATTAAATAGGTCATAAAAATAGTTGAGAATTATGCATACAAATAAGATAGAAAGAGACATTAGAACATGTAGCATTCAAAGAAGACCAAACTTTCACTAATTATACAACTCAATGTGAGCTATTTAAGAATCCAATTTCATTACGCCACTTGTGCTTCACCTACCAATAGGTCATTATCAATTTTGTTTAAAGGTGGAGTGGGATACAAGTCTTGTTAATTTATTACACTTCTCCTGTATTCAATAAGAAATATGAACTCGTCATTACCCCTAACTACAAGGGGAGAATTTTAAGAGATTGTTTGAGATGCTCACACTACCCATGGTAGAGAGGGATACGTGATCGACATATCGTTCTTGTTCCTACTTTCATTACATTTTCCTTTCTTCCAAAACTTCTCATTAAATTTTGCGCAATTTCCATCCTCATCTCTATCTCCATTTCATTTTGATCTATTCCAACCTAAGTCTTTTGCTAAATTTTGATTTTCTTTATATAAAGAATCATTTTCTGTTTAGCTTTCTTTCAAGTAAAATTAAATTAAATTAAATTCTATTGAAACAAAAAGTTTACTTAAATAGTTCATTTTAGATAATTTTTTTAAAAAAAAAAATTAAATGGTTAATTTCACATAAAAGATTTAAGTACACAGCGTGAATCTCCCGTAAAATAATTACCTACAAACTAAATCTTGAGCCACATCAAATTATCTAAGTTATTAAACAGTAAAATTTTGAATTTTAAATATTAAATATATATAAAGACTTTTTTCAAATATAGTGAAAGGAACTAAAATATTTATATATATATATATATATATATATATATATATATATATATATATATTAAAGTTTCACAGTTTATCTGCGATAGATCGCGATAGACTATTATCTGTGATACGATAGACATAGATAGTAGTCTATTGAGATCTATTGCAGATAGACTGTATGTTTTGTTATTAGTTGTAAATATTTTCAACAATTTTACTATTTAAAATAATTTCTTTATATATAATCATAATAATAACAACCACAACAATACTATATACTATAAATAAATAAAAGAGTCAAACGAGGTGAAGGACGAATAATAGGGTGGGGATTGGTAAAATATTCCCCGTCCATTAGGGGCAAAATCCCCGTAGGGTTCCATTGACTGCTTTATTCCATGAAAAATATGACCAATCATTAGAGATTGAAGAGAGTAATATACATCAAGATTTCATATTGAAAATCATTTTCATCAAATATAGTATATGAAATTGTTTATTTTATTTTTAACTACATGCATCAATTGTGTGTTACAATTTCTTTTTAATTTGTGAATTTTATTTGTGTATATATTAAACTGTAGCTATACAGTGTGGTGTATTGTATTTAGAACTTCACAATAGGAGACACAAATTTGTATGAAGTTAGGAGTTTAGTCCATGAATTTTTAGACTTTTCAATTACAATAGTTTAACTTAAAAAATTATTTAATAGGTTAATGAATTCTCGACTTTTTTATCTAATATATTGCTAAAATATCGATTTTGCTTTCAATAAGTTTTACTTTTAAAAAAAAAATGTTAAAACCTAAATGTTATATTATAAATTAAATTAGTGATGTATGTAAGAACAAAATTGAAAACTTTTTTCTTATAAAATAGTTAACTTTAAAATATTTTTTTAGAGGAACTAAAGTCTATTTAAGCATTGAAATGAGCTTATGTGGCAAACACTACATTGGTGTGTAGATTTTTTCATCTTGTAAGTCACATTCTACCCCAAATTATAAATTTAATGGTACTGTCACGTGAAGGTCAAGAACATTTTTTCGTGCCCAAATTTTGGCATCAATGTATTCAAACTTAAAAAATAAAAAAATTGGCAAAGAATTTAAATGTTTTCAAAGGAAAGATGAAAATCACGGTAATAAAAAAAAGGGGAAAAACACAATTTTCAAAAAAGAAAAAAAAACAAATAGTTACCAAATGTGACCTTAAAGTATTGTAATTTGAAATCTAAATGTTTCCTTGGGAAGATGAAACTCATTATGAAGCTAAAAATTAAAAAAAAAAAAAAAATACAACTTTCAAAATCAAAAACCAAATTTTAGAAAATGTCTAAAAAATTCTCTAAAATTTTAATTTTATGTCTAATAGGTCATTAACGTTTAAGAGTGTTCAATAAATAAAAAACTAAACTTCAAAAGACATGTTTGATAGTTCTTAAATTTCAAAAACCTATTAAATAAAAATATAAATTCCCAATACTAAACTTATAATCTAACCAAAATAATATTAGAGTATCCAATAAAAAGAATAGATCAAAATAGAGAGTTGAGCTCAACTTATGCAAATAATATCACACGTTCGAATTTGAATGTAGATCAATAGCTATCTATACACTCTAGACCTAAAGATTAGAAGTTTGAATCTCGAGTTTGATTTTTTTTTTTTTTTTTTAAATCATACGTTGAATTAAGAAAGAGTTCTTAAACCTGAACTAAAAAAAAAAAAAAAAAGAAAGAAAGTAAAAGGAAAATTGTGGAGTTATGGATCAGTCGTGGCAGCATCAGATCTCACATCCGTCGTCTACTCGGTTCACGTGCATCACGTGCTTTGGTTCCGCTGAGTTGGGCTTCTACTTTCCTTTTTCTTTTGCAATACATTATTTTGTAGCCATCATTTTATTATGCCATGTCGTTGCAACGTTTCATTTTATATTATTCTTTGTTTACTATTTTTATTTTATTTTGGACACAAATTTTTAATTACAATGTGTTAGATTATGTATTATTGAATTTGCCTTTACCTTAATTTAGATT
The DNA here is from genome assembly GCA_031780015.1 of Citrullus colocynthis. Lineage (NCBI taxonomy): Eukaryota > Viridiplantae > Streptophyta > Magnoliopsida > Cucurbitales > Cucurbitaceae > Citrullus > Citrullus colocynthis. Next base: position 362,083 of record QLSR01000298.1, read on the forward strand.
AATTAGTGATTTAAGACAATGAATTCTTATAATTTCTTGACTCATATCAATTTTTAGGGTAATAATTAACATTTTATCTATCAAATTATCCTACAAATTATGTTCCAATTACTAATTCGTTTGTAGAATTGTATTAAAAAAAATACTATTATTACCGAATTTTAAAAGGCTAATGCAAATATCAATAAAATATTAGTGTCATGGCTATTTCTAAAATTATATATATGTATATATATATATATATATATATTCAAAATTTTAGATTATATTTTAAACCTTTTTTAACCATATTTTATACTTTTTAAATGAGTAAAAAGACTTATAATTATATTATAGGGATAATTTCATTTCGTACAATTGGATGTTGAGATTGGGTCAATCAAAATTCTAATCTAATAATTGTGTATCAATTTACACTCTCCTTCATATTCCGTTCGACCCATACAAATTTGGTAAAATTTATAATTTGAGTCAATTAAACTCCTAAATTTTCATAAGTCCGTCAATTTAGACCCTTCATTATGATTATCTTTAAAAATCATTTTGCATTAATTATCAAACGTTTGTAGACTTCTTCCAAAGTCGGTTTTACAAAACGGACACTAAAGTAAATGCATGAATAACTCTCAAATGAAATTATGACTAAAGAGTCTAAATTGATTTATTTATGAAAGTTTAAGGACTTAATCGATACAATTATAAGTTTCACACAAGATTTTAGATGAAAAATAATGGATGGTGTAAATTGATACAATTATTTGTTTAAGGTTTAATTGATATAACCGCTAAAGTTAGGGATATAAGTTAACATTTTTTCATATTGTATCTACATTAATGATATTTTTGTTATTTATTATGTTTCACTAATTTTTAATGATATAATAAAAATATTGATCCACTGGCACATCAATTTACTGTTCGATTTTACATTTATAAAGTTAGATTCACCTTTTTCTTTTTTGAAAGAAATGAAAACCTTTTTAGACTAATATGGATGTTGTAATGCTTAAATGGAAGACTAGGTTGTTGTAATATTATGAATTTTAACTTCTAGGAATTATAGTTTGATTAAACATTTTAATTGTGTTTTTACCCATGAAATATTTTTACTTTTACTCTAAAATGTTATAATTTTCTTTAAACATGATTTATTTTGAAAGAATTATTTGAGTGAGAATAACTTTCTCTAAAAAAAAATCAGCGGAAAATTCGATTTCACAAATATCTTGTGGCAAATCCTAATCGGATTATTACAAAACTAAACAGAAAATTTTGCAGGAAAATAGAGATTTAAGTAGGAGACAAAAACTAGATAAGAAAGTCGATAGACAAAACCCTCGGCTCACTCATAAACAATTATACTTTCAAACATGCCTTTAATATATTATTCTTGAAAACACTATATAATTACTTTTCACGTAAACGATATTGCATTAATTTTATTATAATTAAAAGTAAACGACTAGTCTAGCATGTGAAGAAAATAAAATATAAAATATAAAATATAAATGAGAAAAGAGGGGGATTTGAATTTGATAAAATGAAAATATTAAATATGTTGGAGTTGGAAGTCACGATCTAAATACAAAGTAAACGACTGCTTAAATAAATAAATAAATAAATTTAAAGGAAAAAGGACGACAAGAAAAAGAAAAAGAGAATGGGCATTAAATATTAATGTAAAGAAAATTTGATCTGGAGAAATAAGGAAAAAGATGGAAGGAAACATGGCTTTGAATCCATACACCAATAATTCTTTTTTCTTTTTTTCCATTATCTTTTTCTTCATTTTGTCCACATTCTTTTTCTTTCCAATTTACATGCACTTGTATTTCTCTCTCTTCCATACTTATTTTTTTCCAATTTAAGTTTATTTTTTCTTGTATTTTCTTATTTTTATTTTTTATAAAAAAAATTATCTTAAATTACAAAACTATTATAAATATTTACCACTAATAACAAAATACACAGTCTGTTTGCAAGTAGTCTATCGCGGTTTATAGCAGTTTATCACATAAAGATAATAAAATTTTGTTATATTTATAAATATTTTGGTTCTTTTGCTATATTTGAAAAAAGTCCTTTTTATAATATATATATATATATATATATATATATATATATATATATATATTTAATTTTATCAACGAGTTCAGATTATTTACTTTTAAACTCGCGATTATTTATTTATTTTTTCACAATTTTGATAAGTTTTTATTTTATTTTGTTAAATATAATAATTAAACTAATAAGATATTTCATGATTTTCATTAATTTTTTTTAAATCTCTTTTTCTCTTTTTAAGTTTATTTATTTCTATGATGGCTAATGAGCAACACATGCATTTTTAAGGAAAAAAAAATAAAAATAATAAAAACAAAGCTTATTATTTAATTAAATAAGGTAAGCATGCTTGATTTTCTAATCTACCTATTTCATTTTCAAGTCCACACGCATATGTGTATGTGTGTGTATATATACAATGTCGTTGAGATTTAAGATTTAATTTGTAAAGTTTGTTGGACAAAATTAATCTAATTTAGACTAACGCAGGTAAATTAACATCATTTAATGTGAATTGATTGAAGCAAAATATGATATTGTGAAACATTTCAAGGTTACAATTTATTATAATTAGATTTTTTTTTCTTGAAGTCTAAAATTGCATTAAATACTATAAAAACTCTTTATAATGGTTTTATATATTTGCTTTAATCAATGTTATATATTTTATTATAGTATACATGTACTAAGTTTTATTTCAATTAAAAAACAAGAATAAATAGTTTTCAAAACATTACTATTCGTTTATTAGTTTTAAATAAATAAAAATAATTGTCATATATATATATATATATATAATTTATTTCTAATTCTTTAGAGAAAACAAGGAACGAAAAATAAAAATAGAAAACAAGAAACAACAAAATTATCGAATGAGCCCAAACATCCCATCATATTTTAAAGCTTAGACTGCTAAGGTAAGTTCAATATATAATTTAATAAACATGAATTTATTTCTTAGACTTAATTTCAAGGTTTATTCATATATTTTAAAAAGTTTTAGTAGTTAAGGTTTAATTTAACTTTTTTTTTTTTTTTTAAGCAACCATTTTCAAACAAATTTAAAGAATTACATCAATGGATAACAATAAAACAAACTCCTTTGCAAAAGGAAAAGAAAAAAACTATAGTATGAGAAGAATAAAACTCTCGTATAGTTGATTTTCCATTAGACTCTTTACTTGCCATCACCTCCTCAGAGAGAAAATTTTCCATTGATGCACATATGGTATCAGTGTCATTAGGAAGTCTTTGAAACAAAACTTTATTTATAGCCTTTGATATCTGACACACAATTACCACAATCTTAGCCAGCTCCTAAGGAACACTCGAGTAACTATGTAGAACTAGTGATCACAAATTATCTCTTGGTGATGGTGTGTGTTCGCGCTAGAGGAATATGGAGAATAGTTTCCACATTTGTGGACTAAATCAACTCCTCATTTCATCGTAAATTTACAATAATCTTTTTTTTTCTTTTTTTGACAATATAAATTTCCACTAATTAATTGTTAACATTAACCAACTAAATAGAAAAGTCAATTTAATGCTATGTAAAGATAGAATACATGTTTTTTTTTTTTCCTCCAAGAAAAACAACCTTTTACATTATGGGACGGGTAAACCGAACCTCTAACCTCATATTCATAAGACAAATTTCATGCAAATTGAACCACTAGGGATATAAATAAAAAACCATCGCATCTTTTATAGGGCAATTGCTCGTACTAGCCAATGCAATATATAAGACATGAATAAATACATTTTGTGATTTAAATTTGTACATAATTCGATGGATAGAGATAGTTAATTAACAGTTTCATTCTTTATCTTCACATTAGCTAAACTGGAGATCAAATTAAAATTTTAAAAAATATAGATATCAAAACGTTGCAACTATGATAAATATTTCAAGTTGTTAAATTTGTTTTTTTTTTTTTTTTTTTTCAAATCTAACTCCAAAGTCAACCCATTAAAAAAAGACTTCATAAAATACAATTATATTGCAACTATATATATTTTTATTATTAGATGTATCATTTCTTACAGAATAAACAAATGCGCCCTAATTAAACGGATAAATTCATTTTGGAGACCTATCAATAATTACATGGAAACAGTTGTAAAAAATATAAAAAGGACTAAATTCCGTAAAAGCCACGTAGGAAAAAAAATTGAAACTTGCTGAATCAGAGCGCCACGTGGTTGACCTTTTGCCAATGAAACGAATGTGATTGGCTGGAGTGCGTGGAGGCAAGGGGTGGCAACACAGTCAATTTGAAAAGCGATTACAGATTAATTCTATAGTCGCGCGAGTGAAACTTGTAAGAAAGACACTGTTTTGAGCTGCAAGTTTAGATTTAAGATAGGAGCGTGAGAGAGAGAAGAAAGAACAAACGAAAGGAGAAGTTTTTAGACATAGAGAGAAAAGAAAGAGAAAAAAAAAAGTCTTTGAGATACTTTTTTTTTTCTTTCCCTTTTCTTCTCTCTTGAAGTTTCCGTTCTTCTTGTTCTCCTCTTGTTTCGGTTTCGGAATCTCGGTCGGAGTCGGAGTCGGAGTTGTGTTTTGTTACAGAAATGGCTTTTATTTCGTTTGTCGGAAGAGTTCTCTTCGTCTCGGTCTTCGTTCTCTCTGCTTGGCAAGAGTAAGCAACTCAGATCTACTTTAATTTGTTGCCCTTTTTACTCATCTGATGTTTCTTCACTGCAAATTTGAATTTTCAGATGTAGGGTCACTTTCTGAATGTGTGTCTAGAAAACCCCCATTTAGGGTTTTACTTAATGAACTTTTGAAGTTTTGACATCATGGTAGCTTCTGTTGTTTTGATGGCTCCATGTTTCTTCGTGTTATGAGTTCAGATCTGTGAGTGGAAATGATGGGGAACTTTCTGTTTTGCTCACTAGTAATTAATGTGTTCGTTCTTGGTAAATTGAAATGGAAAATTTGAACCCTTCTTGTTTCTCTCTGGAATTGTGTGAAGTTGTGATGAGATAATCTCTTTGGAGGTATGAATGTTTTTGCCGGGGATGATAAACCCTTTTTTGGATCTTGATTTCACTTTTGTTCTTTAGGTTCAATGATTTTGGTACTGATGGAGGCCCGGCGGCCAAGTATCTAAAGCCAAAGTTCAACGTTTTCACTCGCAACTTTGAAGCTCATACTGGGTTGGATTTCCCAAAAGTTGAGGTGAAAAAACTTTGTCATCGGTGTTTCTTATTTTAGTTCTCATCGGGGTTTCTCTTTAAAATTTCCACCCATTTTTAAGTGGCATTCTGAGAATTGTTAATGGGTATAGATCCTACATCTTGTGGCTGGTGCCATTGCGCTGAAAGGCCTTGGAAGCCTGCTCTTCATCTTCAACAGCTCCATTGGAGCTTTTCTTCTGGTATGATATTATGGATATGATGTCAAGTGTTTACACCGAAATTCATTGGTATACTGAAATCGATCTGGATGGATTTGTTGAATGTTGGTTTGCTTGTTTGTAGATCTTGCACCAGGCTATTACCACACCCATCTTGTACGATTTCTACAACTACGATGTCGAGAAGAAGGAATTCAACCAACTTTTTGTGAAATTCACTCAGGTAATTGAACTAATTACCCATGAATTGATTGCTTCTCTCATTTTGAATTTGGAGTAATTTGAGAACTTTAAGACACTTTTAGTCGGTGGTCTAACTACAGAAAATTGAGATCATAGTTGTATTTTACGGTTTCATCCAAGATTTAGGATCTAGAACTCAAATACCAGCTAAATAAAGAACCAAACTCACCAAACAAAACAGAAGTGAGTTAAGTCGGTGAATCTATAAATTAGAAATTGATTTCGGATAAGATACCGAACAAATCATAAGTGCTTATGTGGTTGATGTTATGCAGAATCTGGCATTGTTGGGAGCATTGCTGTTCTTCATCGGCATGAAGAATTCGATTCCGAGGAGGCAAGTAGGAAAGAAGAATCCCAAGTCAAAAACATCTTAGTTTATGGCGGAGGAATGAATGGATGAACTGAGGGGGAGAGGCGTATGTTTTTCTTTTCTGTAGGAGTCTTTTTGGAACTGAATTGAATACTTATATGATCATCTCTTTTAGGCTTTTTTTTTTTTGAATCAGTAGGGAAGTAAAATGAGGTTATGATATGTTTTATTTTCTCTTCTATGGACTTGAGGATATATTTGTATTTTAAAGTTAGGGGTTATGTGATTGTAATGAAAGTTCTTTCACATAATATTGAAGTTTCCGTGTGTTTTGTTGGTTGTTTTTGAAATTGAACGGGGGATGGAAAAGGGAAGAAGACATTTCTTCAAAGGGAAGGGAGGTGGTGGGAAATCATACTGTAAACAGAAGTTGGTGGATGAAAAGGAAACATTAAAATCCAAGTTATTATGTCTACTATATGTTTACTCTTTTCAAAACATCTTTAATTTGCTTTTAGATTTTTTTAAAAATAAAAATAAACAATTAATACAGATTAAAGTTGAACTTAATATATTTTCTTAATCTGTTCAAGCTTTTTAGAGACTCGACGACTTGATAGATGCTATATCTATTAGTTCTCTCTTTCAATTATCAAACTTTCATTTTGTTAAAATAAATTGAAGACTAGAGGTTGAAATCTCGCTTTAGTTGGAAAAAAAAGTCTTTGATTTGTGCCTAACCATGCGACTTTAAATAATTTTGTATTACATCTCTGTTTTAATAAATACATTTTAAAGTAGAAAAATTACTATGACAAAAAAATAAAATAAGAATGTCTTAGGGTTATGCCCATGTTAATAGAAAGACATCTTTTAAATTTAAACTGTAAACGAATTCTTAGATACAAAACCTAAAATTTAAAGTTTTTTAAATGCCTTTTCAAGTTTAAAGTTTGCACACATATAATTAAAGTACCAAAACTTGTAATTCAACCTTTTAATGATAATACTATTAGCAACCTAAGTATAACTCGAAACATTTTCTCAATCACAATATTAAAAGTTCAAATCTCCCATTCCTATACTAAACTGCAGTATCTAAATATAATGCTATAGATATTATGATTTTTATATGTTCAAACTAAATAAATAATATTTATTGAGCTAATCTAATGCATTAGCCGAAGTTCAGTTTGAACTTTTATCCGAACAAGTTAGTATAATGGACTTGGCTATTGAAGATTGGATCAGGCTGATTCAGACCCAAAGATTTAATTTGGGCCTTCACCTTTTCAGCCCGGCCCAAGGATGAGGCCTCATTACTCATGAAGGGGCCTTTTAATGGGGTCTCTGCACTTCAACAGTTCAAGCTTAGAGTCTTTCACATGGCCATGGGGATGGGGAGCATCACATCAGATCAAATCTTAATGTAACTGTAGCAACAAGCATTGGTATTATTAGGTTAACTAAAAGTTTTCAAACTTTTTTTAAGTTTATATATCTCTCTCGCTAGTATATTAAAAGAGGCTATGTACGAAAAATCTTTACGTGTCACTTCTACCCTTATATTTTTCGTAACTCATATTGTCACTTATCTAGTGGTTGTGACTTTTCGAATGTTGGTGTCCGTTTGAAAGACAGTAAATATATATATATATATATATATATATATATATATGTAAAAAATAAAGTCATAAGTCGAATAAGTACAACTGATGTTGACGGGACGCGACTCTTCAACATAGGATGCAATAGATGCTAATTGGATGCATTTGTTTAGTGTGGAGGTGGTTACCCACATAGAATTAGTGCATTGATTCTTGTAATGTATATTTGAGAGGCACGTGTAAAAGAAAAACAAAATACATACTTGCATTTACATTCTTGATTAAAAAAAATTTTATGAGAACCAAAGTTTAGAGGAAATTAAAAAAAAAAAAAAAGATGATTTAATTGAATGAAAATAGCAATTAATTCGATGAAACAATGCATCATTTCGTGTGACTTCACATTAAAAGCGGCTATGTAGGGAGAATTTTTACCTGATCCTTTTTCCCTAACATTTTTTTTTTGTAAATTTCCATATTGCCCTTTGTCGAGTGGTTATGACTTTTCAAGTGCAAAATCATTATTTGAAAGAAAAAAGTTAGAACTACAAGATTTCACATGCATTGCACGTGTTTCTCATCGAAGTTCACTTTGACATTAAATTACAAATTTAGTGTATAATTTACGTGTTCAACTTTGAAAGGTAATCTAATTAAGTTGTCATTCAATTGTTAATTTTGTGTTTTCTAAGCTTTCAAATTTTGTGTTAATAGGTTCTTGGTATATTCAAATTCCAACCATTGTTTTCATATAATTAATGAATCTATCATACATAGAATGTTAAGGCTCTATTTATAAATAGATTCTATGAAATGTATTTCATAGTTTCAAATATATGTTTGGTAGCAGATTAACAAATTAAGTTTCAAATTAAATACTTGTTCAAAATGTGTTTGACGATATATTTATAAACATTATAGTTAACTATTAAATATTAGGTTTGTTAGAGTTGGATTCTAGAATCAAGGGTAAATGAGTCTACAAGGAGTAAGAGAAGATCAAAGGTATACGCAAACTCTATCCGATTCACCATATAAATACACCTTTATGGCTTCATACGAGGTAACTAAAACTTTTGACTTCTTCCCAATTCTACAATTCTCTTATACTTAGGCATTGGAGCCATATATATATATATTTTTTTTCAGGATCTCTCTTCCCTAAAATTTTCAATTTACCATTAATGATACGTGAAGCTCAGATGCATTTGTTCTTTGTCAAAATTTGGCATAAACAAAGTTGAATATAAACTATACAAATCGTTTATGAACTTAGTTTATGTTAATTTTTTTTTTGTATAATTATGATTGTGTAATATTGTATAATTTATGATATATTATATAATTCATATTTTAGTTTAACAAAAATAATTGACTTTATAATATGAATTACTATATTTGTTAATGTTTTTGTTGTTTTTAATATAATTCTGCATTTTAAAACTTCAAATTCAAAATTTAAATAAGCTAAAAACATAAAAAAATGTTATTATGAGAATTTCAATGATTTGGATCACAGAATCCATTTGAAAACATAAAATCGAATCCAAATTGTCCACCAAACATGCCATAAACTTTCCATTCATGTCTTAAAAATAATTTAATTTTATGAGCAACGAATAGGTGCGCCCTCCCCTTTCCTTTACAAAAAAAAAAAAAAAAAAAAAAAATCATTTTAAAAAAATATTTGCCACATAGCTATTTTTTATTGGACAATTGTCTGGGTTGCACAAAGATAGCTGTAGCATTGACAATACCTAAGTTTTTCTCAAATATTGTGGCCAATTGGTTTATAAATTTTGGAAAATGTCAAATAGAGTTTATTACACAACAATAGCTCAACTTACATACAACTTGTACTATCAATTTTTAAGTACAATTAAAAAAAGGTTCATTAGCAAAATCTAAAGCTTAGAAACTTATTTAACCTTTTGTTTAAATTTAGAAACTTATTAATATAATTGTAAATTCAAAGATCTGTTAGACACTCTCTAAAATTTGAGTATCTATTCGACATAGACTTAAATTAATAGTCCAAATTCCAAAAAAAAAAAATCATCGGATTATTTTGTCACATCATAGTTCAAGTTTGCGCAACAAACATACCCTAAGTAATAAAGGATAAATTGAAACCAGAGAAGAAAGATATTTTTTTAAATATTTTTTCCCTTTTTAATTGAAGGGGATGTAGGAAGATGACTAGATGAGTGCAACCCAATATTTCTCTTATTATTATTATTTTTTTTAAAGAAAAATTGTGAAGCATGACTAAGATACACAACCGTTAACACTATACATAGATATACAACACCGTTTACACATATATTTCTATAAACCGTTAGAGGTATCAAAATATTATTTATGTTTAATAATTTGATGTAATTTTAGTATTTTTCTATTTTATCCTCTTAGTGACATATTATGTAGAAGTATTTTTGTCATTTTACTATCGCTATGATGTGGCACTTAGCGTTTCTATTGGGAGGCTATTAAAGTCTTGCTTTTAGGTTGTTTTGATCAATTTTTTTGATGAATTAAATTTTGGCCTTTGTGCTTCTTTCAAGATTAGCCAGAAGAGAGCTTCTTGAATTTTACAATTCAGAGTTGCGTGTCAAGAACATTCAAGCGAAATTGATCATCCTATATCTCGTGGAGTGTTCGAATCTTGGGTCAAGGAACTTGTTCTTTCGATCTTTGATCTTAAGACAATCTGTGTCTAACCCAATCCTTAGGGTTGAAATCGAATCGATTTGGAGGTTTTAGTAATTGAGCATTAGGAGTTCTCATATAAACAAGGTTTCTAATTCCAATTCACTAGAATTTTTGTATCATGTATATACATTGTTTTCAACATATATTTACTTGTATAATACTACAATTATTGGTAGTTACCCATACTTCACATGAGCTTGATTGCCATGATGGAAATACCATCTTCCAATGTCATAGATTTGTTGATGACACTAGGTGTAATTCCTAACTTATAACTTATCTAAGGTGTAATTCTCAATATAAACTAATCCTCGTAATTCTCAATATATACTAATCCTTACTTATCTAAGTGTTACTTTCAAATATATACTAATCCTAACTTATCTAGATATATAATTCCCAATGTGTATTAATAATAACTTATCTAGGGGTAATTCCAATATAGAAATCTTAAGACATTTAATAAGTGTTAATCATCTTATCTAGTGTTTTAATTTTTCAATTTTGTAATGTGAACCATTGAGAGTAAACTGGTGTGTCTTAATTCTCTTGAGTCTTGTAGTTTTGTAAACTGTATATACATTTTATTTATTGAATAAAATAAGAAGTTATTTTATCTCTTTTATGCATTAACTCAGTTCAATAAACTAAGATTCTATGGTTATTTTATGTAAACTTAAACATGTATGTGGTTGACACCCAAGGATGGGTCATGTTTAAGTAATAACCAAAAAGGTCTATAGTATCGGAATAAGGTTAGGTGCCTAATAACTTGTAGAAATACAAGTTATTATAGTCTGATAACTTGTAGAAATACAAGTTATTATAACCTTTTTCTTAAAAAAATAGAGATTAAATAGAGAAGCATGCGGTAGTTTAAGCTAAATTCTACTAATAAATCTTCCTATGCGTTCTACTCTTGTATTTTTATGAAGATAATAATTTTACCACTTTTTGAGCCTAAAGCGCATGTTTCAACGCAAGAATGCAAACAATGAGTTGACTACCTCCTAACGCAAGATTGTGCGTTAGCAACCTATGACGCGTTGACATCTGCCAAACTCCTCCTTGAACGCATAATGACAAAAGACGCAAGGCGCAGAAAATCAGATAATAATCTTGAGAGATTGTCAGAAGATTAGCATGCATAATCTGTGGCTAAAGTGGTGGATCTAAATTGACTCAAGAATTACGCAATTAGGCGAGATGGACGCATGATATCAATTTCGTCACCAATCAAGCAGATCTGCCATTGATTGCGACTGCAACATCTATAAAAGGGCAGTCTTGCAAGATGAGAAAGGGTTGTTCATTCTCGGAAGAATTCCTAAGTGATAGCAGAGTTCTCTCCAGAACACAACCGGAGACGAATAGCTCGAGAGAGAAGAGTTTTCCCTCCGCCTGACTACTTCACAGCAGATCCTCACGCTTCCATTCCGGCGACTCAAGACATTGACGCCCTTTTCCTGCTTTCTATCTTGTTTTTCTAGTTTGATTTTAGATTTGTGTCAAGGCATTGAGCTATATAAAATTGTATTCCGTTCATCAATCTATATTTCTTCCATGTCTACTCATTTCTCTACACTTTCCGCTTTTTACTTTGAATCAATGAGTAACTAATCTATCAAGGGTTAAGGGTTGTGTTAACATCTAAATAAGAACCATAGTGTAACTATTGGATCTTGTCAATTGTAATCTTAATCCGATGCTTATGTCCATCTAGCTAATCGATATAAGTAATAATAATCAGACTGCTCGAGAGGGTAAGTGATTGTGGAACTCAATTGACAAGGATAAGTAGTGTTACCTAAACATAGGAACAACCTTGGCACTTAACACTCTCCTATGCATTATAGACATATAACGCATAGCGGCTGACAACCGGGAAAAGAGTCGCAAGTATGAATAGACTATCACCATGCGTTTCTAATGTAAGATGTTAACCAACCCGAACCCTGTTTTTACCCATTCATTAAAATCACCTAGCTGACTTTGCTGTGTTGCATGCCTTTTCATCTTCCACATTTTAGTTTAGTTACATGTTATCTCTTTCTTTAGATTAGAAACAAACATCTCTCACGAATTATTCTTGGTTACCACTACAACGCATATAATCCACTTAAATATAGAATCATCATAATCCCTGTGTTCGACTTTGGACTCACCGAGAAAACCTAGTCCTTTGCTTATACTTGGGTAAAGGATAGGAAAACTTGACAGATCATAAACGCATAACATTAAGCATAAGTAAGACGCATAGTCTGTTAAACGCATAGGAAGCTTAATTATAATAACGCAGTAACAAGTTTTGTGCTTCAGCATTGCATGCGCAACAACAAGTTTTTGACGCCGTTGCCGGGGATTATTTTATTGATTCATTTTTTATTTGGATTATTGTGTTGTAGGATTCCTCAGTCGAAGGAGTAAAGTAAGTTTCTCTTCTGTCAGAAGCTTCTAACAGTATATGAGTGAAGGGAACAACCCAACATTTGATATTGACCCAGAGATTGAGAGGACCTTCAGAAGAAGGATAAGACAGAATAAACAAAGAAGGAACAACCGAGCTACAGAAGAAAATATGGGCGCACAACACAATCAGCCTCAGTTTCCTCAAGGTGGGGTTAGGCAAAATGCAAATGCACAAGAGCAATGAGGGAGTATGTGTCGCCGAACTTGTATAATTTCGCACCAGGAATTTTACAACCAACCTTTGAAGGTAATGGAAGGTTTGAAATGAAGCTAGTGATGTTGCAGATGTTGCAAGCCGCAGGGCAATTTGGGGGTGCAATGGGTGACGACTCGCATGCACACCTGACGAGCTTCTTGGAGATATGTAGCACATTCTCCAGGCTGGAGTACCGTAAGACAGCATCAGGATGATGCTATTCCCTTTCTCTCTCAGATATGAGGCTAGGCAATGGGAATATTCATTTGAACTTGGTGAGATTACAACCTGGAAGCAAATGGTTGAGAAGTTTATGCAAAAATATTTTCCTCCGACGGTGAGTGCAAAGAGGTGATGAGACATTGTCACCTTCGAGCAAAAAGATTCGGAGACTTTTAGTGAGGCTTGGTCCTGATTTAAAAGGCTGGTAAGGAATTGTCCGCACAATGGCATTCCTGATTGTGTGCAGATGGAGATCTTCTATGGAGGATTAAACAAAACATCACAATCAGTGGCTGACGCCTCCGCCGCAGGAGGATATGGACAAGACTTATACGCAAGCCAAAGATATTCTCGATAGAATTTCAAGGAATATTGATGAATGGGTGAATGATGGATATGGATCTCGATTCGTTGACAAGAGACGAACGCAAGCTAGTATGATTGAAACTGATGCGGCCACTAATCTTGCAGCATAGATTGCCAATATGACATCTTTGCTGAAGACAATAGCATTGAACAACCAAGGTGGATCCGTTGCTGCAATGGACGCAATAAATGCAACAACATCTGTAAGCTGTGTGCAATGCGGTGAGGGCCACCTGTATGATATGTGTCTTTACAATCCACAATCCGTTTGCTATGTTCAGAATAACCCGTACGCTAAAACATAAAATCCCGGTTGGAGGAACCATCCTAACTTTGGATGGGGAGGAAACCAATAACAGACGCAGGGAACTGAGCAACAGCCGTAGAGAAGCAACCCTCATGTTCACAACCAAGGTTTTCAAGGGCATCAGCCACAAAGAAACCAGTCATCAAATGCATCATCATCATCCTTGGAAGCTCTACTATGAGAATATATCAGTAAGAATGATGAAATGCTCCAAAGTCAGGCCACTGCAATTAGCAATTTAGAAGTTCAAATGGGACAAATTACAGGTGAGTTAAAAAATAGACCTCAAGGAGCATTGCCAAGTAACACCGAAGTCCCACGAGGCAACGGTAAGGAACAATGTCAAGCTGTGACATTGAGGAATGGGAAAGCTCTTCTCACTGAGACGCAAGACCAGAGGACGCAAGAAATTTGTAGCCTCACATCACTCCACAACCAACTACAACAGCACCAACCAATGATCCGCAACCATCATTAATCACCACAACTGCTCAAGAGCAGGAGAATAGAGGGACGAGAGAAAAAGCAACGCAGGCAGAACCTATGTCGATATATCAAGATACCACTCCCCCTATGCGTTCGCCCTTTTCTCAACTCCTAAAGAAGAAAAATGATGAGGGCCAATTTAGAAAATTTCTGGACGTTCTCAAACAACTTCACATCAACATTCCATTGGTGGAAGCCCTGGAACAAATGCCAAGTTATGTAAAATTCCTGAAAGACATACTATCCAAAAAGAGAAGGCTCGGAGAATTTGAGACTATAGCATTAACGCAGGAATACAGTGCGTTGTTCAAAAACAATATACCTGCCAAAATGAAAGATCCAGGGAGTTTTACATTGCCATGCTCCATAGGAGGAATGGATGTAGGTTAGACATTATGTGACTTAGGAGCCAGTATAAATTTAATGCCATTGTCTATATTCAAGAAGTTGGGTATAGGAGAAGCACGACCCACTACAGTTACACTTCAACTTGCGAACTGCTCCATCAAGCACCCCGAGGGCAAAATCGAGGATGTTCTTGTGAAGGTGGACAAATTCATCTTCCCAGCCGACTTTATAATCCTGGATTATGAAGCTGACAGAGAGGTGCCTAGATGAGGTGCAGAGATGTAGTTCATCTTTTGCCAATGCAAACTTACCATGCGTCTTAGAGATAAGATTAATGTGGCGTCGAAACATCGAGAGATGGATTCACAAACTCAGTTTGTAGGTACGTACTTATACTTAGATAGGCTTAAATAATAACTAGCTCATGCGTTAACTCTACTTTTATCGCATGGTTCCATTCATTCTCAATGCATGCTATTTGACGCTAAACGACATTTGACTAACCATCGCTGCGTCCACCTCATTGTTAGTTGTAGGAAATTTTATTCATTCTTTATGTATAGTTTTAGATACATACAACCAACTCATGCACATATTACATGTATAGTTCACCGCATAGCCATGCATCTATTCTCAACGCCTAGTTATTACAAATCTCTGCGTTCGACCCTGGACTCACCAGGAAACCTATAAGAACTTATACTTGGGCTTTTATAGGAAAACTTGCTTAATCATGATCATACTTGAGTAATTCTTGACGCATCTTTGTACGAAAATTATCATATCTATTTTTGTGTAACAAGCTAAGAAACTCAATCTAAATCGAAAATAGAAATCCAACAACAGTGCCTTATTTTGGTAACACTACGGATACGACCCACTGTGTAATTGTTACAAGGAGTTGTAAAGTGCTACAAACGATTTTCATCCTAATTGTTCATGTGGAGACATGTGAGTGGGGGTATCTTATATAAAGTGTTTGTATAAGGCCGGACAGCGAAATGTTTAATTTCTCTTTGTAACGCCGTTATTTATAGAAATTAACATTTCATAGGATGACTATAGGTAACTCGACCTAAATCCTGATTGAGTTATGAACTCTTGTCTATGAGGGCAATCCTTTGATTTGTATGGGTGAGAGTGGCCAAATTGTCGACTCAATAAGCCTACCATTTTGGGGATTTTTCTGATTAGGGAGCCGAGAACATATTTTCACAAGATGGAATTCACTTCTTCCCACGCTTAGGGTAATTAGATAAATTACTCCCTTGCAAATAAGGCCTCACCCTTTCACTGGTCTGAGAGGGGTTAGTTTATAGTTAAACTATAAACAGTTTGTTCATTAGCGGGATCAGTGGTATTTAAGAAGTTAGATATAACTACAGGGGTAAAACAATAATTTGACCCAACTGTAGTAATGAGTAATTTATGAAGGGTCGACTTACTGTTGATTAGTAAATTCCGTGAGCACAGAAATATATCTATAGTGTGAAGATTGCAGCTATAAGTGTTTAGTTGAAGGACCTACAGTTAATGAATATTGATTAATCTAATTAAAAAGTTTAATGGATTAAACTCATATCATTGAAGCTTCTAACTATAAGTCCTAAAGTCTCCTTTGCTATCTCATAAAGGCTTAGTATAAGAATAAAATATTTTGGTTTAATTTGAAATGCTCAAATTAGTAAGGGAATTAATTGTATGTCATACAATTAACATAATATATGTAGATACAATATAATATAAAGTTTATTTTAAATGATAATTAAAATTTTATACTTTATATTATAAGAGAGATAAATATTTAAATGAGATTTAAATATCAATTATATGAATGAGATTCATATAAAAACTATAAGTTAAAATTATAAGTTATGTGAGAGAAGATTATTTGAGTATGATTCAAATTTAAATTAAATATGCGATAATTAATTAATTAATTAATTGTTAATTAATTAATTTTATTTAATTATATTTATTAAATATGATTTAATATAATATAATTTATTTAATATTTATTTTAATTAATTTTAATTGATATTATATTATGAATTAAAATAACTCCCCGCTACGTGAGAATTATTTTGCTTTCTCTCGTATTTTACATAAAAGGAAAGGGGAGGAAGTTAATAGAATGAACACACATAAGAATTCTGCGAAATTCAATTCTCTCCCTCTCCAATTCTCTTTCTTCCTCTCAAATATTTCCCTTGCCAAAAACAAAGAGAGCCCACACCTCCTCTTTGATTCATCTCGAAAAATAGCAAGGTTGCCATTGTGGTGGTGTTCCAAAGGAGAAGAGTTCTTGCTATGTTTTGTTGGAGATTCTCACTGGTTCGTGACTTGGAAAAAGAATATTTCCATATCGAAGAAGATCTTCAAAGGTAGGAAAAACTCCTAATCTCTAACTCTTTTTTTAAAAGCATGCTAATATAGTAGTTTATCCTGTATGTTTTTTCTCTGTAATTTGGTTTTCCAAAAACAAATTTAATGGCACAAGGCGAGTACTCGCTTCCACTGTGTAACGACCCGACTAATACATCCTAAACGGACCATTATTCAATGCATGCAAATTTTCAAGAAAGACACTATACGGATAGTAAGAAAGAAACAATGCTTTCCATAGAAATTTTTGTTTATTTAAACTCAAGAAAACAATGCATAACATATAGCAGATAATTTTGGTTCGGGGTACCCTTATCAAAAATCAAGAAGAAAAAATTTATGAACAAGAATCCTCATGCAAAATAAAAAAAAAACAAACTTCAAAACAAAATTTGAAAATTTAACAAAACTCATTAAAACATGCAGTTCTAAGCGGAAGCTACTGCGGGTCCCGTGAAGCCATCAAGGATTCCTCTTGTCATTCGCCAGCACGTTCTTTCCCTTACCTGAAAAAAATACGATGAAAGGATGAGCAATTATATTACTCAGTAAGTGACCCCACTACCGGAGCCGGGCTAGGCACCCAAGTCCTTTAAGTGCATTAATCATAAGACAGGCATGTCTAACATACTTTTATAGGGAACTGGTTATACTGGCACCCAAGTCCTTTAAGTGCATTAGTCATAAGACAGGCTCATCTAACATACTTTTATAGGGAACTGGTTATACTCTCCCTACAGTTGGTTTTGGATGTTCACAAACCTCTGGAGCCCCGAAGGAACTCTTACCTCTGGTGATCCCGAAGGATCACAAACCTCTGGTGATCCCGATGGACCACAACCTCTAGTGAACCCGAAGGAACACATCCTCTGGTGACCCCGAAGGACCACAACCTCTGGTGAACCCGAAGGAACACAACCTCTGGTGACCCCGAAGGACCACAACCTCTGGTGAACCCGAAGGAACACAACCTCTGGTGACCCCGAAGGACCATAACCTTTGGTGAACATCCAACCGACGTAGGGGAGTTACCACTACCCAGCACACATGACCAATTAAATTCTCACTCCTTTCCTTCCATGAATTCATACATTAACAGCGCTGTTTACAAACATCTCAAAATACAAGCATATGCACTTCACATACATCCCTTAAAACATGAGAATTTCATACAAGCATGCTATCTCACATGCGGCTTAGAAATTTTACTCATCATGACAACTAAACGTATGGCGGGAAGGCGGTTCAGGTAGTAAGACCACTTACATTGAGACTAGGTGCAAATAGCTAACCAAGCAGCCAATTCTCACAAAATGCTTGAGTTAAAACCCCAAAGTGCAACTAAGCCACAATCTTCTTCCATACTTCAAACAATGAGTCCAACCAAAATGGACCCTTAAACCCGCTTGGACAGCTTGTTTCTGATTCAAAATCCATGGAAGCCTGAATCTAAAATCCAACCTCAATGAGTAACAACAATTAAAACCAATTCACGAAATTACAAGAAAATCAACAGTACTTACCCAAATAGTCCTGACCTAACCAAGTCTTGAAATCCTAGCGTAACTCACAAAAAGGGATAATGCCAAAGAGAGCAGCTGGGCAACAACTTGCAAACCCATTGACATCCAAGATTGGCTTTAAGTATATATATATATATATATATATATATACTTCTTTAAATTCTCTTTCCTTTTCCTTTTCCAGAACCCTAAATATATATATTTAAATTTCCATTTTGCTTTGCCTTTTCCTTTTTCTTTTCCAAAAACAAAACACAACTTATTTAATATAATAATACTCAACCCATCAAATCAAATCTTTTCCAACCACCACTTAATAATTTATTTAACCAAAATATCTTCTAACAAAATCAATTCCCCAACTTAAATTCAATTCTAACTTATCCTCATATTTTCTTAAATTAATCAAGTTCTTAAATCTCACCCAATTTCTAATTTAAATCCAACTTTTAAATCTCTCCCAAATAAATTCAATTTTCCACTAATTGAATCAAATCCAAATCTTTTTATCACGATTACTTTAAATTGAATTATTTTCTCAACATAATCCAATTAAAGCTTCAAAATTCAAACAACTAACCAAATAATTCAAGAAAATAAATTTCTTAAAAAAACAAATTACTTGAAAATTTGGGATGTCACACACTGGAAATTCGATTCCTTCCGTTTTTATTTAAAATAAAAAGTTGGAAACAAAGTTTAAATAAAGTTCTACATTTTTGTCTTGATTTGTTGAATACAACTTCAATTTCTCTCATTCCTTAAAATTAATTTCTATTGCTTTTTGTAAGATGGTTTAAAATGTATCTTGCAAGAGTATTTCTGTCACAATAGATTTAAATGTTTGGTTGAAAAATGCGTTTATATTATAAAATAAGAATAATGTAAGATTAAAGGAAGAACAACAAAGAAGCAAAGTAAAGGGAATTAGAAAGTAGGGAGAACAATTGGATTCAATTGTGATGTGTCTTACAATGGCATCATACATAGAATGGTGTATGTTACAATATGAAATTCAATGGGAGGTTATGAAACTTTATAAACTATGTAGGTTATGGATATTTACAATAAATGTTATTTATAATATATATTACATTTATAATACTCCCCCTTAGATATCCATATTATATAAAGTAAATGCCTCGTTAAAACCTTACTAGAAAAGAACTCAATGAGACAAAAATCCTAGTGAAGAAAAAAAAGTACATTATTTTATATACTTTAATGATTGTCTCATTAAAAAACTTACTAGGAAAACCCAATGGGAAAAACCATAATTAAGGAGAAAATAGTGCATCATTTCTACTCCACCTCATGAAGACGTCACTTGAGTTCTCTGAGTCATCACAATGTTGTGCACCAACTTTTTGAATGTTGGTGTGGGTAATGCCTTTGTAAATAAGTCTGCCAAGTTGTTTTTTGAAGAAATTTGTTAACATTGATGTCACCATTTTCTTCAAGATCATGCGTGTAGAAGAGTTTTGGTGAGATATGTTTTGTTCTATCTTCTGTTATATACCTTCCTTTGATTTGAGCTATACATGCTGTATTGTCTTCATATAATATTGTTGGTAAAATTTTTCCAAAAGACAAGCCACATGTTCCATGAATGTGATGAGTCATTGACCTTAACCATGCACATTCTCTACTAGCTTCATGAATTGCAAGAATTTTTGCATGATTTAAGGAAGTGACCATAATGGTCTGCTTTACAAACCACCAAGATATAGCAATTTCTCCATATGTAAACAGATAACAAGCTTGTGATCTAGCTTTGTGTGGATCAGATAAATATCCCGCATCTGCATAACCAACTAGATCAAAATTGGATTTGTTTGAATAAAATAAACCCACATCAATCATTCCTTGAAGATAACGGAGCACATGCTTTACTGCGTTCCAATGTGTTTTTGTTGGAGAAGAATTGCATTTTGTTAATAAATTTACTGACAATGCTATATCTAGTCTTGTGTTATTAGTAATATATATTCGTGCACCTATTGCACTAAAATATAGTACTTCAAGACCAAATAGTTTTTTTATTATATTCTCGAGGACGAAAGATATCCTTTTTCACATCTAGTGATCGAACTACCATTGGAATGTTCAATGGGTGTGTTTTGTCCGTGTAAAACATCTTTAAAATCTTTTATGTATATGCCATTTGATGAATAAAAATTCCATCAGCTAAATGTTCAATTTGGAAGCCAAGGCAAAATATTATTTTGCTAAGATTTTCATCTCAAATTCTTTTTTGAGGTATTCTATTGTCTCTGAAAGCTCTTCATGAATTCCAATTATATTTAAATCATCAACATATACAACTATAATAGTAAATCCTGACTGTGATTTCTTAATAAAAGTACATGGACAGATTGGATTATTTTGATGACTTTCTTTTAATAAATATTCACTTAGACGATTGTACCACATTTGTCCTGATTGTTTCCATCCATATTATTTGATTAAATATAATTCTCTAGAATTGGAATTATATGATTTAGGTATCTTAAATCCTTTAAGGATTTTCATATAGATTTCATTTTCCAAAGATCCATATATATGTATATATATATATATATATATATATATATATATATATATATATATATATATATATATATATATATATATATATATATATATATATATATATATATAT
>QLSR01000298.1:383405-394415 GCA_031780015.1 Citrullus colocynthis
ATATATATATATATATATATATATATATATATATATATATATATATATATATATATATATATATATATATATATATATATATATATATATATATATATATATATATGTGTTGTGACTACATCCATAAGATGCATGTCAAGCTTTTCATATATGGTCAAACTAAATAAATATCTTAATGTAATAGCATCCATTACAGGAGAATATGTTTCCTCATAATCAATATTTGGTCTTTGAGAAAATCATTGTGCAACAAATCATGCTTTATATCTTACGACCTCATTATTTCAATTCATTTATGTACAAATACCCATTTTTATCCCACTGGTTTTACACCTTCAGGTGTATGGACTATAGGTTCAAAAACTTCACGTTTTAAAAGTGAGTTTACTTCTGCTTGTATAGCTTCTTTCCACTTAAGCCAATCCTTTCTGTGAAAACATTGTTTAGCAGATCTAGGTTCAGAATTATCATTTTCATAAATAATATCATGAGCAATGTTATAAGCGAAAATGTTGTCTACAACTACATCATTTCTATTCCATCTTTTTCCTGTCATGACATTATTTATTGAGATCTCATTGTTATCTTCATATATTTGAGTCTCATTAACATTTTTTTCATTAGTCATGTCTAGAGATTCTTCTTAAATGTTCCCATCTTCAATTGAGTCATTTCGACTATTGTTTACTTTCCTTTTTCGAGGATTTTTATTTTTTGAACCTATTGGTCTACCACACTTCTGGCATACTGGTGACTCATTAGTTGTAACAACTTGTTGAGTTGGGATTTCAATTCTAGATGGAGCATTTGCAGCTAGAATATATGACTTGGTCACTTTCTTAACATATGTAAATGCATTTAGCATTTAGTTTGTGATAGCACCGTAAATGTGATATCTTACTCCATTTAATTCAAAATTATTCCTTGGTTTTACTTGTTTATTTGGCTATTTTACAAATATCGAGCACCTTTGGGGTAGAAGAGTGTTCTATTGCACCAATCGGGAAAGAGAACTCCAAAAAGACCAAATTGTCCCTGAAGCCACAATGCGACGATGCTTTTTTCCGAGGATAGAATTGCTGGCGAAGGGTGACAACATCACGAAGTGCGCGCGCAATGTCACAATCGTAGTTCTGCGCTGGACTAAACGATTGTGCGGCACTTGTTCTAGCTCGTGAACAAGTCAGCATGATCAAATTCTGATCGCCTACGGCACACCGAGTGCCTCTAGTAACCTCCGGCCCTGTTCCAAGGAAAACGGTTTTAGAAAACGGGTTTTAAAGGAAAAGCATTTCGCAAACGTTTGAAAGCATGTTTGAGAAATTAAGATGTGTTGTAAGACTAGAAAGCAAAAAGGGACAACAACGGCTTTATAGCTCACAACTCCGGGTATGAGGATTTGATGGTTAGTCTCACCCCCATATAGTACATTCTAAACAATTGTGGAATTGTCACCCTTGCACATACAAAGTGGCGAGCGGTCACTTACAAAGAAAAGCACTAGGAAAATACACTAACTAGTAAAATAAAGTACATAGCATGAAAGCATGGTAAAAAGGGGTCGAGGCGGGCATGCGGCCACGGGCAACACGCCCTGGACAAGCATGACCGTGACACGCGACAACGCCGTGAAGCTGTCCAAGTGCGCCAACACTCTGACCAAACTATAAAATCATTCCTTCGATTTTAGGTTGAACATTGAGCAGCCAATCGATTCCTCCTGTATTTTCTCTCTATTTTCTTCTCCCCTTTCATTATTTCTTGTATAAACCTTATTCTTGGATGCTCGTTATGATGTATCGAGGCCAAGGTAATGACTTTCTAGCTTGGGTTTTAAGATAATTTCTCGATTCTAATACATTTGTGAGATTTTGAACCTTGTATTGTGACTGTTGGATGCAATTTTGTATTTTTATGTATTACGATCATAGTTGTGGACGCTGGTGAACATTATGATTACTGCTTTAAATGAACATGCATTACGTGACACTTGGTTGTATGTTGATCCATAGGAAGCAATAGGTTAAATTGGCTTGCGAATTTGAGTCGATAAGTATTGTTCTAATCAACCTAAAATTGAATCCACAAAATATTTAATTTTGGCCTTTCTAGTTAAGTATTCGGCCTAACGTCTCCATAGAACTTAATGCGATTAGGATGAACTTGAATTTGCATGTCTTTCATTGATTGATTTTGTACTAATTAGTCATTTAGGACGATTTAATTGACATTTCTAATTAAATCAATTAGGTGCAAGCAATTCTTTAACTTTGGTAATGAAGAATCAATGACCGAATTGTGTGGAATGGGAAAAATCCGTTACAACCCAAACTACATCTCTTTCATATAAAATTCAACTCTTTTAATTATTGCTTTATTCTTTTTATGCAATTTAATTTCTCTACAAACAACATCACACAACCCCCTTTCAGTTACCCAAAATTGTCAATTGCTTAATTGAGAACTAATTGTGCTTCCTGTGTTCGACTTGGCTTTATCACTACTACAGTTTGGTAAGTACATTAATTCATTTGGTAGGGAATTGGGTGACGAATTTCGTCTGCCAGTTTGCTATGTTTTGTAAATGAATTATCTTTCAAACTTCCAGTTCACATAATTATCTAGTTTGAATTTCATTCGCCAGTTTGCATAGCTATAGATTCTTATAAAACTTTCATCAATTGTAACTAGTCTTGTTTTTTTTTTTTTGGTAAAAGTATTATCAACTTTATGATACTTATTTTACGGTTGTATTCGTCTTTTTGAGTTTAATTAGGATTACTTGATTATGGAAATTATATGTGTAATGACAGTTATATGGAAATTATATGGATTGAGTCAATTGGTGACAAAGATAAAAAGTCATAGTATGCTTGAAAATAACAAATTATAATTGTCAGTAATTGTTCATTGTTGACAAATAATTATTGTTATTAGAAGACCAATTATGACATTTTTCAATAAATGTCATTGAAACTCTTACTTTTACAGGTGATACAATGACTGAAAATAACTATCACGAATTTTATATCTGACACTTTTTAAATGTCATTAAATCTCAATTTTCTTCTAGTGATTGATTTGCGAGGATCTAAATAAGACAATACCGATGCATTTTAGGTAATTTCATTTTCCAACTTCTTAATTCCTCTCCCTAATGTTGGAAAAGTTGTTTCATTAAAATGACAATCAACAAATCGTGCAGAAATACATCACCCGTCAGGGGTTCAAGATATTTAATAATTGATGGGGAATCAAATCTGACATATATTCCTGACCTCCTTTGATGTCCCCTTTTAGTACATTGTGGTGGGGTAATTGAAACATATACTGCACAATAAAAAATTCGCAAATGGGAAATATTTGGCTCCTAGCCATATGCTAATTGTACTAAGGAGTACTTATGATAAGATGTCGGTCTTATGCGTATAAGTGATGCTGCATGCAAAATGACATGTCCCCATACAGATATTGGAAGTTTTGCTCTCATAAGTAATGGTCTAGCAATTAATTGTAAACATTTGATAAATGATTATGCTAAACCATTTTGTGTATGAATATGAGCAGAATGTTCAATATTTATCCCAATTGACATGCAATAATTATTAAAGGCTTGAGATGTAAATTCACCAGCGTTACCAAGTCGAATGCTTTTGATTGTATAATTAGGAAACATTGCCCTTAATTTGATTATTTGAGCAAGTTTTTGCAAATACAAGGTTTCAACTTGAAAATAAACACAAATGTGACCATCTATTGGATGTGTCAATCAAAACCATAAAATATCTAAATGGTCCACTTGGTGGATTAATAGGTTTACATATGTCATCATGAATTTGTTGTAAAAATGTAGGTGACTCAATTGCCGCTTTAGCTGGTGATGGTTTGATTATTAATTTTCCTTAAGAGCAAGCAACACATGATAATTCATTACATTGAAGAATCTTCTGGTTCTTTTGTAGCAACCCCAAATCGTTGAGGTAAATCCTCCTAGTAAATTAATTTAAGTTATTATGTATGAAAGGGAAAGTATAGTTATTTATATGTATTCATGCATTTATTTAGGCTAAGATGGAAAGTTTCAAAATTAGAGTTAAGGAAATTTTTTTGGGATTTGGTAAAGGATAATTTATTTTGGGGCAAGTAAAATAAAGTGAATAAATTTGGTAGGATTGGAATAATTGAAGGAGATTTTATTTTATAGGAGATTTTATAGGATTGGAGTAATTGAAGAAGATTTTATTTTATAGGAGATTTTATAGGATTGGAGTAATTGAAGGAGATTTTATTTTGTAGGAGATTTTATTTTATTCGGTTGAAGTTAATAAATTTGGCAGCCTCCCTCCTCTTCTGTTCTCCCTCTCTGCCGCCATCCCTTTCCCTCTCTACTGCCATCTCTTCGCTCTCTGTCGCCATCTATTTCCCTCTCTGCAACCACCTCCCTCAATCTCCATCGCTTGTCTCACGACCAAAGTAACGGTTCCGCATTCTCGCTCCCGCAAGCACTCTGCGTCTCACGCACTCCTGCCGCCGGAAGCTTTCTGCGTCTCATGCTCTCCTTCGCCCAGCTTTTTGCTCCAGCTCGGAAACGTGTTCCCGGTTGCGGTTTCTTGCTTGCCCGGCCCGATCAGTACCCTCCTAAGTGAGTATCTCAAACCCGATTGGGGTTAGTTGAATATTTTGATGAATAATTGGGAATTTCGAATTTATTTGGTACATCTTAATAGGTAGCCGGCAATTATTTTAGTCCGTAGGGTCGGAGGGAGCTACGAGTTGGTCACGTTTGGGTAAGGACTCTCTCGAACAAAAGGTTCGCTTATGATAGACTAGGCTTGTGGACTAACTTAAGTTGGGGAATTCTATTCACAATTGTCTAGGAATTTTGCAAGAACTGCTGTGTGGATAATTTAATGGATCAATCCTCAGGTAAGTGACTTTACTACGTGAACCGCCTTCAAGCCATATGTTTAGTTGCCATGATGTAGTAGAATTTCTAAGCCCCATGTGATATAGCATGCTTGTATGAAATTCCCATGTCTAAAGGTTGTATGCGGCTGATAATGCATATGCTTGTACTATGAGATGTTTATGAGCAGTACTGTTAATGTGTGAACTCATGGAATGAGAGGAGTGCGAATTTGATTGATCATGTATGATGGGTAGTGGTAACTCTCCTACGTCGGTTGGAGGTTCACTAGAGGTTGTGGTCCTTCGGGGTCACTAGAGGATGTGTTCCTTCGGGTTCACTAGAGGTTTGTGTTCCTTCGGGTTCACCAGAGGTTGTGCTCCTTCGAGTACACTAAAGGTTTGTGTTCCTTCGGGATCACCAGAGGTAAGAGTTCCTTCGGGGGCTCCAGAGGTTTGTGGACATCTAAAACCAACTGTAGGGCGAGTATAACCAGTTCCCTATAAAAGTATGTTAGATATGCATGTCTTATGGTTGATGCACTTAAAGGACTTGGGTGCCTAGCCCGGCTCTGGTAGTGGGGTCACTTACTGAGTAATATAATTGCTCATCCCTTCATCTTATATTTTTCAGGTAAGGGAAAGAACGTGCTGGCGAATGACAAGAGAAATCCTTGATGGCTTCACGGGACCCGCAGTAGCTTCCGCTAGTACTGCATGTTTTTTTTTAAACGAGTTTTGGTTAAATGGTCAAATTTTGTTCAGAAACTTGTCTTTTAGTTTGTATGTGGATTCCGGTTCACGAGAATTTATTGATTTTTATTAGGGGTACCCCGAACCAAGATTTCCTTTTTTTTTTATATATGTTTATGCATTTTTTTTCCTTACTATTTAGCATAGTGTCTTTTTGAAATATGCATGCATTGAGTAATGGTCCGATTAGATTGTATCAGTCGGGTCGTTACATCTTTAATGAATGTCCATGAGAATTTTCAATAATTATTCTCATCATTATTAGTCCAGGATGACCCAATCGACTATGTCAAATGGCGAATATATCTAGATTCATGAACTTCAGGTTCATTGTTGCATATGTTTCAATTACTCCTATATGTGTATAATATATATCCAAAAGAAAAAGCAGACAGTGTTTCCAATATAAGTTTTCCATGTGAAACAATAGATGTAATATAGAGATATTCTAATTATTTTTATTGTTAGTTTCAACATGATAACCATGTTGACGAATATCTTTGAAACTCAATAGATTTCTTTTCAATTTACTAGGGAAAAAAGCATTATCAATTGTGAATTTTGTTCCTCTAGGCAAAATAAGGTTTGCTTTTCCAAAACCTTTAATCAAGTTTGCAGAATCTGATATTGTATTGACATTTGCTTCAAATATTATCAATTTCGAAAAATATTTTCTATTTTTAAGTATTATGTGCGTAGTTGCACTATCTGCCAAGCATAAGTCTTCATTGTTCATCTTTGAGTCAGCCAAAATATGAGAAATGTCCATGATTGTTCACTATAAAAGAAAAAAACGATTATAGTAAGTCTCAAAATTAAAGACAAAACTTGAAATATAAATATTGAAAATTAACTTACAAATGTAGAAGAAAAAAGAACTAAAACACAAAACAATATTAATTTTGGACATTATCATAATTAAACGAAGTATTTGCTACTCCTTCAATGCCATCAAGTTTCTCTTCAGAAGACTCTAAAAAATCAGCAACATCCAAATGTGTCCTGTTGAAAAGGTCAAATATGTCATCTTGATATGCAAAGTTTGCCTCCACATTTTTTCCTTTCTCCTTCAATGAGGTTTGATAGGGATCAACTAAGTGTTTGGATGTATGACAGGTACGAGACCAATGCCCCTTCATACTACATAGAAAGCATTGATTTTCAACACTTTCAGAGCTTTTATTTTGTGAAAATTTTCCTCTATGATCATCAATATTTGTGATTTTTTTGAAATCTGAATGATTATTACTACGAAAAGAATAATTATTTCTTCCTCTATTGGGACCACGACCATGAGATGAAATTACAGCATTCGCTTCACTACAACAAAAATGAGTTTTCATGACTCTAAAAAATTGTCATTAACATATTTCTTGACTCCTTTTTTTAGTCTTTAAATCTACCATAAAAAAAAGTGTATAGATGACGCATGAAAAATCTGTCATTATTAGTTATTTCATGACTTTACAATATAGTCAATAATAAACATTCATTGACATTTATTATATGTCATAATATATAATGACAATTTTCTATGACAATTTTTTATTATCAATAAATGACCAAAAAGTTGAATTTTTCTGTTAATTAAACCTTTATATCGACACTTATTTATAGTAATTGAAGTTCAATCGTTGACAAGATTTCAATGTCATAAATATGCATTTCATGACATTTGTTAAATGTTAAAGAAATGCTTATGATAGATCATTATTTGTTTCATATCTATCATAAGATATATTTCAACCAATTTTGATACAATACTGTACAAACATAAATATGAATTTTCATATATATATATATATAGCAATAAATTTAGTAATGCTAGTATAAGGAAACTAGTAACCAAACTTTGGTTAAGTTATTTACAAAGAAACTAAATACAACTAAGTGTTGCAAAAAAATGTTAACACTATCTAAACCAAAAAACACATATAAATAACTTGCTTGGTGGTTCCACCGCTTCAATGGATCTATTCAATACCTAGTAAAAAAAAAAAAACAAATTCAATATATCAATGTCAACAATAATAACAATATTTCAAAATGTATACATTCTTAAAGTTCATAATCTTTCCAACTCATTAAACATCAATCTTGCTCAATATATTGATATCAAAATTAAACCTACTTCTACAAAGTAGGAATACTCACACTACTCTATTGGAAAGAATATAGCCAAATGAAGTAAATGTTCAAAATACTAATGTCGTTACATTATTCATCTACTAACAACCCAATACAAGTCTCATCCATGCCACATAGAAACATAACATACAAAATACATAGTACAAAACATTCATCATGTTCAAAGGAGATTTCTTACCTTGACAAGGGCCTTAAACACTTAGTTCGAACATTTTGAAACAATCTTAGAACTACAAAACCATGTATTCAAGATCTCTCATCCCACCATAAACTACATCTACCAAAATTTAGAACATGTTTAAGAGGAATACATAAAAGCAACATTTTTTTTTCCATACATGCATTAACAGATTAACATACACAACAAACAATAGGATCATTGGATTCATTAATCAAACAATAAGACCATTCGTTCTATTAAGAATGAACAATTCTCAACAAATAGTGTTGGACCGGTATGGCAACCCTAGAGGGGGGTGAATAGGGTTTAATTAAACTTATTCCTAAATATGCTCAAATTAAACTAATTGAATTAATTTTTGAATCAAATTAATAAAAACCTTAATTGATGCTAAATATCAAGATTGATAAAAATATATAAAACACAAGATTCAATCAATCTTAACAAAGAAGGATAGTAATCTATAACATGCTACTAAAAATTGAATGCAAAATTAATTGAGAAAGAGTTGGAGAAGAAGACACCATGATTTTTATAGTGGTTCGGTCAAACTCGACCTACATCCACTTTCCCAAGTGCCTCTTGGGATTTCGATTAAAAAATCTCCTTTGACTCTTTCCATGGATGAGAGCCGAACCACTACCTTGCTCCTTTTTTTTTGGGTTCAAGAGCAAACCCGATCCTTTCCACGGGTTAGGATCCAACCGTTACAATATTTTTGAAGTTTTAAATCACACACTAAAATTCTCTAAAAAGAGTAGATGTACAAATTTGAACTCACAATACTCAATCCTCACAATACAACAAAAGTATCTCTCTAGAATAAGATGAAAAGAAAGAAATTTGAAAGCTTGGAGAGAGAGCAACAATGGTGACCTTTTTCAATTTTTGAAGATTGTAAAGTTGTAAAAGTTGGCAAAACTTTTTGGAGAAAATGAAGTGTTTAAAAAGAAATGAAAGTGGGTGAAAACCAAATTAATTTGGACCATTAGATCTTTGTAAAAGAAAATTGAATGGTGGAGATTTAAACTCAACTAGCCATTAGACACAAACATATAATAATATTAAATTAATCTTTTTAAAAAAGCAACTAGCCGTTAGACACAAACATATATAATAATATTAAATTCATCTTCTTTTTAAATTCATTTTCTTTTTAAAATTATTTTTTTAAACATCAATCTAAAAATAAAAAAACCACAATTTGTCACTTCTCCATTGCTCCAAGTGACACCTTTCAATTTGTCCACTTTGATTAAAATAATTTGCCACGTCATCAACTCGGAATGTAACGACCCGACTAATGCATCCTAATCAGACCATTACTCAATGCATGCAAATTTCAAGAAAAGACACGATGCTGAGTAGTAAGAAAGAAACAAATTCTACTCATGGAAATTTTTGTTTATTTAACCAAAGAAAACAATGAATAACCATAGAAAAGAATTTTGGATCGGGGTACCCCTGATAAAATCAGTAATATTTCACGGACAGGAATCCAAACACAAAACAAAAGGACAAGCCTCAAAACAAAATTTAACAACTGAACAAAACCCATATATATAAAAAAAAACATGCAGAGCTATGCGGAAGCTACACCGGGTCCCGTGATGTCATCAAGGTATCCTCTTGTCATTTGCCAGCACGTTCTTTCCCTTACCTGAAAAAAAAAAGATGAAAGAATGAGTAATTTTATTACTCAGTAAGTGACCCCACTACCGGAGCCGAGCTAAGCACTCAAGTCCTTTAAGTGCAACAACAATAAGACATGCGCATCTAACATACTTTTATAGGGAACTGGTTATACTCGCCCTACAGTTGGTTTTGGATGTCCACTAACCTCTGGAGCCCCGAAGGAACTCAACCTCTGGTGATCCCGAAGGAACACAAACCTCTGGTGATCCCGAAAGACCACAAACCTCTGGTGAACCCGAAGGAACACAACCTCTGGTGACCCCGAAGGACCACAATATCTGGTGAACCCGAAGGAACACAACCTCTGGTGACCCCGAAGGACCACAATATCTGGTGAACCCGAAGGAACACAACCTCTGGTGACCCCGAAGGACCACAATATCTGGTGAACCCGAAGGAACACAACCTCTGGTGACCCCGAAGGACCACAATATCTGGTGAACCCGAAGGAACACAACCTCTGGTGACCCCGAAGGACCACAATATCTGGTGAACCCGAAGGAACACAACCTCTGGTGACCCCGAAGGACCACAATATCTGGTGAACCCGAAGGAACACAACCTCTGGTGACCCCGAAGGACCACAATATCTGGTGAACCCGAAGGAACACAACCTCTGGTGACCCCGAAGGACCACAATATCTGGTGAACCCGAAGGAACACAACCTCTGGTGACCCCGAAGGACCACAATATCTGGTGAACCCGAAGGAACACAACCTCTGGTGACCCCGAAGGACCACAATATCTGGTGAACCCGAAGGAACACAACCTCTGGTGACCCCGAAGGACCACAATATCTGGTGAACCCGAAGGAACACAACCTCTGGTGACCCCGAAGGACCACAATATCTGGTGAACCCGAAGGAACACAACCTCTGGTGAACATCCAACCGACGTAGGGGAGCTACCACTACCCAGTACTCATGACCAATTTAAATTCTCACTCCTTTACTTCCATGAATTTATACACTAACAGCGCTGTTTACAATCATCTCATACCACAAGCATAAGCATTTCACATACATCCTTTAAAACATGGGAACTTCATACAAGCATACTATATCACATGGGGCTTAGAAATTCTACTCATACAAGCATGCTATACCCATGGGGCTTAGAAATCCTACTCATCATGGCAACTAAACATATGGCGGGAAGGCGGTTCAGGTAGTAAGTCCACTTACTTGAGAATTGATCCCAATAATGTAACCACACTGCAGAACTTGTAAAATCCCTGGACAATTGCAAATAAATAAATTTCCCAACTTAAGTCAGTCCATAAGTCCAGTCCCACCACCATTTAATTCCAAATAAATTTAAAACTGTC
>QLSR01000298.1:395607-409473 GCA_031780015.1 Citrullus colocynthis
GGGGGGGAGTTTGCGGCGCGAGAAGAGAGAGAGAGAAAGGAAATTCCTTTTCCTTTTTTTTTTTTTTGTTTTAAATGGCACGCAAACCGAGGGTTTAAATAAAACAAAACCCTAACTCCCAAATCCTTCCACTTTCCCCTTTTCTTTTCCAACCAAATAAAATCAAATCAAATAAAATCCAACAAAATCTTCTACTATTAAGATTTATTTCAATTATCCAATCTTACCAAAAATTAATCACCTTAATTTACTTGCCCCAAGATAAAATCATCCTTTTCTTAATCCCAAAAATTTCCTTAACTCAAATTTTGAAATTTCCATCTTAGCTTAAATAAATGCATGAATAAATAATCATATTTTCCTTTTCATACATGATAACTTAAATTTATTTAATAGATTTGGGATTGTTACACGGAATTTTTCTATTAAGCTTGTTTTGGTCATATATTCTTCGTTTGAACTCCGATTTGAATGATTCAAATTGCATTGGAATCGTTGTTCCAAACTCCACAAAATAGACACTTCAAAACACTCAAATGGTTAATAAATAAAATCAGATTTGTTATCCTCAAAACATTAATTGATCAATCAATTAAAATTAATTAATTTGAGATTAAGGGCCAAAAAGCCAACAAATAAGACCAACATGAATAATAGGATATTGCACTGATTGAACAATCTTGGCAATTAACTAAATAGTGGTGTCACCTACCCAAGGTTAGGTCCAAATATTTAATCCAAACAAACCAAACTCTCTTTTAGCTTTGAAGATGAACCATATTCAAATTTAAACTTTATGGTCTAACTCCAAACCTAAATTCACTCCAAAAAGTGTCCAAATAACTTAACCAAAATTAGAACTTAATCCAAATTCATCTCCAAAACTTAAGATAAGCTTCCAATCTAAAGCTAACCATAATTAAAGGTTTCAAATCTAAATTTCTAGTAACCATATTGAATATTGAATCTAAAAGGGTTTCAAAACTTTAATACTTACAAAAAGATTGGCTGAAACAACCTTACTTTCGCTGGACAATAGGTCAAAATTCTTGAAAAACTCCAATCTAACCTTCAAATATCATTGGTAATCCAAATGTTAGGACAAAACTAAAATCAAACTTAATTGGCATTCCATAAATTTAGTCAAATCTAGCATTTATGCCACATTAAAACATAATAATATATCCAACACTAAAACACATAGTACAAAAAAACTTTAGTAGTGCCACTTACTTGAAGAATAAGACGGCTAACAATTTTGACACATTACATACAAACATAAATATGAACCTTCATATATAATAATAACTTTTAGCAACGTTAATACAAGTAAACCATAAACAAGGAAACTATAAAAACATAACACTCACAATACATAGTACAAAACAACCATCATACTCAAAAGAGATGTTCTTACCTTAACCAATGCCTTAAAACTTAGTTTAAATACTATGAAATAATCTATAACTACAAACAAAGAGTTTAAAACTTAATTAGAAATCTCAATCTACAATAAAAAACTCAACTAGAAGAAAAAAAAAAATACAACTCATAAAGATATCCATACGGCATTTTATAATTAATTAAGTAAAACACACAACATACTAGCATAAAGCAAATAAATGCCCAAGGTAGAATTATACTTGATGTGCTACTAAAACAAGCAAAGGAAAGCGAGATCGTACTCTTTTTCCAGGCCTGTTCGGACATAAGGTTCCCGCGGAAGATCAAGTTGGTGAGCCGTGTGATGGGAAACCTTCCCGCACGGTTCGGAGAGCACTGAAATCCAAACGCTTCTAAACAATAATAACAAAGTTTAAACAATATACATAGGTTATATATACCTTCTTAATATTCACAATTTCTTTTAACATATACTCATTATCATTACACTCAAAATTCACACTTTAACCATATAAATAAGCTTAAAATAAAACTTTAAAACACACAATATACTTAGAGTCACAATACAACAACATAAACATAAATAGGCTCAAGAATTGTACTAGAAAATTACTTGGTTAACCAAATTTTACAATGACAAATAGAAAGAATAGTTCACTTACAACGCATTGGATATTGACTTCCATTTAGTACCGCTAGCCTTTGCAACCTGTTTATTTGGCCAAACGAGCACACTTTCAAAAGCCTAGGAATCTTCTTCAAAACAACAAAAAGAAAAATAGTGCACAGATCTAAAATTACTTGTAGCGGCAACAAAAGAAAACCAAATGTAACAGACAAAAACTTAGGGCATGATGTTCAAAAGAATTTCAATCAATATGCACAAATAATCATATCTAAAAGTAATCACCAAGCCAAACAACCAATCTCAACAACATTTCACCAACAAAGACCAAAATCAAGTCACATCCCAAAAAAATCCAATAGCTGAAACTAAGAGATAACATACTTGCGAATGAACCCACCAACAAGATTCATGAACAAAATCGCCCAAATCGGGTGGGTATGGTTGCATGTGGGTGGCCAATGTCTTGCTCATGCAACAAGTGGTGAATATAGTGTTGTTGGTGAAGAAAAAACCCATGGGGGAGGGATGTCGTCGTGCTACAGCTCATCGTCAACGTGGATCGGGTCCGTTTGCGCCATCGTTGTTCATGGTTGCTACTTCTAGATGCCGGCGTCGTTGCTCCCAACCGATGGTCACCGAAAAAGAAACATAGAGGCCAAACATGGGTTTCGTGAAGGGGAGAGAAGAGAGGAAATAAATCAGGGCTACCACTACAAGTCTTTTTCCTTTCTCCTTTTATTCTTCAAGTGGGAAGTGTCAAATAACAAGAAATGGGAAAGTTGGCACCTTACTTAAATTTCAATTTCCCTCTAATTTTTTTCAAAATTTTCAAGGTAAACCTAAATAAGACTAATTAATAATTAAAACTAATAAATTAGAAGTTATTTTAAATTAAAATTTAGGGAGAGCTATTAATATTTGGCAACTCACGGGTCTCACTCTTGTTGGTCTGTTAGAAACCTTACGGGAAAAACGAACTTAGACCATCGAGACGAGTAAGAGCGAGACCAATGAGACGTTACCAAAGAGAGCGAAACGCTACCAGAGAGATAGAGAGTGAGGGTGAAACTAGGAGACGATAGTCACATGTTCAAACTTTTCGGGAAATTTGAGCATTCTGTGACTTTTCCCATAAAGTTTTTAACAAGACCTTACAGGGAATGTCACATAATGCCCAAATGTCCTGAAAGTTGGTGTGTACTCATGAGATTTGGGCATTCTATCACTTTTCCCGTAAACTCATTCAACTTATGGAAAAAAATGATAGCAAACAAACGCATACCAAATTCTTTTTCTTTCCGATTTCAGACATTTCCTACACATATTAAACCTCATCTACGAGGAAAATTCATTTTTTTTTCCGTTTTTTACCACCAACTATTTGAAAACCTAAATTTCTTTCCACCGTTTCAAACATATTCTTTGTAGGTTTGTTTCCAGAAATCAGGTAGGATAAGGTTTTACCACGAATGACAGAAATTAGATAGTACTGTAAAAAAAAAAATGGACTCTAGGAAAGAAGATGGTCTCAGAATTTAGGGAAAAAGACGATGATTTGAGTGTTGAGGAAGATGGTTTTTGGGTATTAACACCATTTCACCATGTGGCACTCTCCTCTAAAACTGTATAAAGTTGAAAAATGGGTTAAAAAAAGAGGTTAATTTTCTCCCATAAAAAACTCTTTGGGTTAGAAATAACAACTTCCCTTTTTTTAATGTTTTAATGCTCTTTAATGATAATTAATACAAGTCATAGATTGATGTTACAAAAAAATAGTCATAAAAGTTGAAATATTAAAAAAATATTAATGACTGTTAAAAACCGTCGTTTTTTTAATGATTGTTAATTGTAGTCATAGTTTGGTGACACAAAAAAATGTCAATATAGTCGAAAGAATTTGAAAATTCACGTCTTTTCTTGCCAAAACTGCGCCTTTTTCATTTCTTACAATGACTGTTTTTTCAGTCATAAATTCATGACACAAAAAAATAGTCATTAATTCTAATAAATCCGAAAAGTCTGTCTTTTCCTGCAAAAAATGCGTGATTTTGGCTTTAATGACTGTTTTTCTCTTTCTCCTCTATTTTTGCTACTGTTTAAGAGTTAAAGGAAAGTGAAATTTGTTATAGTGCTTCAGGGAATGGTTTTGCTTTAGTTGGTCAAGATTCATGGTTTTTCATTAATAGCTCATTAGTTTATTCAGCCACAAGAAGATATCATATAAGCTTAGAATACTTTTTAAAACCTCTTTTTCGATATTGTTGTTGTAACAACCCCAAATCGTTGAGGTAAATCCTCCTAGTAAATTAATTTAAGTTATTATGTATGAAAGGGAAAGTATAGTTATTTATATGTATTCATGCATTTATTTAGGCTAAGATGGAAAGTTTCAAAATTAGAGTTAAGGAAATTTTTTTGGGATTTGGTAAAGGATAATTTATTTTGGGGCAAGTAAAATAAAGTGAATAAATTTGGTAGGATTGGAATAATTGAAGGAGATTTTATTTTATAGGAGATTTTATAGGATTGGAGTAATTGAAGAAGATTTTATTTTATAGGAGATTTTATAGGATTGGAGTAATTGAAGGAGATTTTATTTTGTAGGAGATTTTATTTTATTCGGTTGAAGTAATAAATTTGGCAGCCTCCCTCCTCTTCTGTTCTCCCTCTCTGCCGCCATCCCTTTCCCTCTCTACTGCCATCTCTTCCCTCTCTGTCGCCATCTCTCTCTCCCTCTCTACAACCACCTCCCTCAATCTCTATCGCTTGTCTCACGACTAAAGTAACGGTCCCGCACTCCTGCTCCCGCAAGCACTCTGTGTCTCACGCACTCCTTCTGCCGCAAGCTCTCTGCGTCTCACGCTCTCCTTCGCCCAGCTTTTGCTCTAGCTCGGAAACGTGTTCCCAGTTGCGATTTCTTGCTCTCCCGGCCTGATCAGTACCCTCCTAAGTGAGTATCTCAAACCCGATTGGGGTTAGTTGAATATTTTGATGAATAATCGGGAATTTCGAATTTATTTGGTACATCTTAATAGGTAGCCGGCGATTGTTTTAGTCCGTAGGGTCGGAGGGAGCTACGAGTTGGTCACGTTTGGGTAAGGACTCTCTCGAACAAAAGGTTCGCTTATGATAGACTAGGCTTGTGGACTAACTTAAGTTGGGGAATTCTATTCACAGTTGTCTAGGAATTTTGCAAGAACTGTTGTGTGGATAATTTAATGGATCAATCCTCAGGTAAGTGACTTTACTACCTGAACCGCCTTCAAGCCATATGTTTAGTTGCCATGATGTAGTAGAATTTCTAAGCCCCATGTGATATAGCATGCTTGTATGAAATTCCCATGTCTAAAGGTTGTATGCGGCTGATAATGCATATGCTTGTTCTATGAGATGTTTATGAACAGTGCTGTTAATGTATGAATTCATGGAATAGAAGGAGTATGAATTTAATTGATCATGTATGATGGGTAGTGGTAATTCCCCTACGTCGGTTGGATGTTCACTAGAGGTTGTGGTCCTTTGGGATCATTAGAGGATGTGTTCCTTCGGGTTCACCAGAGATTGTGGTCCTCCAGAGGTTGTGGTCCTTCGGGATCACTAGAGGATGTGTTCCTTCGAGTTCACCAGAGGTTGTGGTCCTTCGGGATCACTAGAGGATGTGTTCCTTCGGGTTCACTAGAGGCTGTGTTCATTCGGGTTCACCAGAGGTTGTGCTCTTTCGAGTACACTAGAGGTTTGTGTTCCTTCGGGATGACCAGAGCTAAGAGTTCCTTCGGGGCTCCAGAGGTTTGTGGACATCTAAAACCAACTGTAGGGCGAGTATAACCAGTTCCCTATAAAAGTATGTTAGATATGCATGTCTTATGGTTGATGCACTTAAAGGACTTAGGTGCCTAGCCCGGCTCCGGTAGTGGGGTCACTTATTGAGTGATAAAATTACTCATCCTTTCCTCTTATGTTTTTCAGGTAAAGGAAGGAACGTGCTGGCGAGTGACAGGAAGAAACCTTGATGGCATCACGGGACCCGTAGCAGCTTCCGCTTAGTTTTGCATTTCTTTTATGAAATCTTGTTCAACTGTCTAGTCTTGTTTTGAGATTCGTCTCCCTATTTGTTTATGCTGATTTGCATTTATAAAGCTTCTTTTATTGTTTTCCTTAGGGGTACCCCGAACCAAAATTTCATTTATTTGTTATTGTGCTGATTTCTTGAATTAAAACAAGTAGAAATTTTCATGAAAAACATGGGTCTTTCTTTACCATTTTGCATAATGTCGTTTCATCGAATTGTTGCATGCACTGAGTAATGATCCGATTAGGTAGTTGTTATCGGGTCGTTACAGTTGTTGTAGGAGCATATTCGAGATATGAAATGTAGAAGATGTCTTCTCTAATATATCTTCATCAGTAATTTTTCTCCGCATAACAACAATTTAAACTAATTTTAAATAATGCGGAATTATAATCACTTACTGATTTAAAATCTTGTAACCTTAGGTGCATCCAATCATAACAAGCTCTAGGAAGAATTACTGTCTTTTGATGATCGTACCTTTCTTCTAAACTTTGCCATAGGACATAAGGATCTTTTAGCGTAAGATATTCAATCTTTAGTCCCTCATGAAGATGATATTGAAGAAAAATCATGGCTTTTGCCTTTTCTTAACTAGAAGTCACATTTCCTTCTTTATTATTTCTCCAAGATTCATGATATCTAGATGAATTTTAGTATCAAGCACCCATGATAAATAATTATTACCATTGATATCAAGAGCTAGAAACTCTAATTTGGTAATACTTGTCATGGTAAAACTATAACAAAAAAATGTATTCAAATTAAAAATTTAATAAATATAACAAACATGCATTCTAAACAATGTAGATAATCAGCACAAGTTGTATTATTATTATTTTTTTAAAAGTATATATCCAATATAAATAATATGCTCAATATATATATGTATTGTAAACATGATATTTATATAAGAAATAATAATAATAAACAACATTGTACGTAATACAAATTGCAACAAAATTAATATATAATGATTTAAAACATATATGTCAATAGACAATTAAAATTATAAACATACATGCCATTGATAACGTACTATGAAATAATTTGCAATATATATATTACTTTATAACATGCTCATATGTAAAAAATGATTAACAACATGATTAGATAAAAGTGGTATGACCATTTAGATCAATACTATGAATGACAACAATAGGTACAACTTTAGGTAAAATAAAAAGACTTACATAAATAAAATATCTCATAAGAAATGAAAAATCATATTATACATAATATATTATTCTCATACATGAATAATAAAACAAAGTATAAATTAAAGAATAAGATATTCAATCATAATATTATGATAATAAAATAATATGCATAAAATAACATGTTGTCGAACGTTTAAACCATACACAATGTATATATGATATATTTGATACATATATATTGTATACATAGAATGTTCCTAACACAAAACAGAAACAAAAACAAAATTAACCTACCTTTTAGAGTCGTGTTGATAACGTATTATAAAATAAGAATAATGCAAGATCAAATGAATAACAAAAGAAGTAAAGTAAAGAGAATCAGAAAATAGAGAGAACAATTGGATTCAACTGTGGTTTGTCTTACAAATGCATCATACACAATATTTATACTGCATGAAATGGTGTATGTTACAATATGAAATTCAATGAGAAGTTATGAAACTTTGTAACCTATATAGGTTATGGATGTCAACACTAAATATTATTTATAATATATATTACATCTATAATAGTTTAGCTATTTTTTTTAAAAAAAATTGATGTTAGCTATTTTTCAAATAGAGATAGATTCAACTATTCTTCTAGTTACTCATTTTTTTTAAAAACGAAATAATGAGCTGGTTTTGTAAATTTCCCTAATATACAGTGTTTTGTTTGAATTATTATTGTGGATAGCCATTGTGTGGATGTGTGCTAAAGTTTTAGGTACCCATTTGACAAAGACTTGAAGCATTTAAATCTCAATCCCAAAATGGAAAAAAAATCATAATTGAACACCCACGTAAAAACAAACCCTCTGTATTAATTACACACAATCCACTAAGTAAAACAAAATAAACTTCCAGAGTCTTAAAAGAAACAGGGAAAAGTGATGAACAAAATAAAAAAAAAAAAATCTAGAGATTGATTAGATTTTTTTTTTTAAAAAAATATATAAACTAAATAAATTTGGCACCCTATAAATTTAGGAAGAGGAATTTCTTTTGTAATTTAATCCCATTTTAATTAATAGGAATTTCTTTTGTAATTTAATCCCATTTTAATTAATGGATTTAAAATTATAGTAATATATCTTTACTTCCAACCTCTAGAGAAAACGATCATATCAATTATTGTTGAGCTGAATTCATTTGACGTATATTTTATCATCAAGTTAGACATGAATATTAAATGATTAAATAGTGACCCTAAACTAGAATGACAGGCAAATAAGATAGGGCAATAATTTAAGTGGGAAGCCAATTTTGACCCTACATAGAAAAGAATGTGGGGAACACTCAAAAGTATGTGAACAGATTAAAGAGCAATTATCTGAAGACAACTATCCAATATACAAACTAGTTGATCCACAAGACTTGATCAAACTCCATGTCTTACAAGGGGTTGATGAGATTTCTAAGTTGTATTTGTTTATGCTGTAAGCAACGTAATATAGTTCTCTTCTATACTATATGCAAAGTTGTAAATAATATTTTGAGGTTATGGTAAAAAAAAAAAAAAGCTCTTAAATCTTTATATTTTTGAAAAAAAGAGCCTTTTTGGAAAAACAGTATATTTATATGAGTAAAACTGAGGTGCTGGTTAGGCTGTTTCCATCTTTTGTGTCACATGGCTGGGCTTGCTCTCACTCTGTCTTGCTCTCTCTCCCACACTCGCTCTCGCTCTCGCTCTCTCTCGCTACCTACGAAGTTCTTTTGTTGAAATAGAAGTAAACGGTTTTTCAAAGAGGAAGGGACAGAGAATCGCCATTTTACATTTAAGATTAAGTGTACTGTTTCTATTTCTTTTCCAACACGCCTCACCAAGTTATAGGAAAAAAAATAAAAAAAAGAAAGTGGCGAAAACGTTAACCGACGTTCGTATTATAAAATGATAAACTATTGTCCAATAGTTTTGTGTCATGTGGTTGGGCAGCAAAAGGTGGAAGCAGCTCGGTGAGCACCTAAGTTTTACTCTATTCTTACCACTTGATGATGAAAGTGATGTTAGCAGGAAAAAAATTAGATAAAAATTACATATTAACATAAAAAAAATTAAGATAAAAATCACTCATTAAATATAATAAATATAAGTATTTATCAACTTTTTCTTGACCTATCGAAATTGGGAGGATGAATTGTAAAGTTGATTTTTTTTCTAAGGGTTCGGTTGATGTAATCTTGATTCAAATAATTCTTCTACTCTAAATAAAAAAGGTTTTTTTTTTATCAGATTTTTTTTAAAAGAAATATTTTAAATACAAAAAATTTTTCTTCAATCATGAAAACAAAATTTTAAATAACTAAATTAGGAAAGAAAAAAAAGAAACGAAAAAAAGCATCTAGATTTCCATTTCAAAAATAGGGGTGAAGCTCATCGATAATGAAAATTTGAAACAAATTAAAAAATATCTGAAAAGAAATAATTTTAATAATGTAAATAAAAAATTAAAAATTAAAAAAAAAAACGTTGCATTTGAGATAGAGATATAAAATAATGACAAATTTAGAGTTGTTTAGGTTTTAAAAATTTAGGAGTTTTCTTTTCCACATTAACTTCATGAATTCACAAATTTTAATGAAAATATACACTTCTTAATTCTTAGGTGCTACAGTTGTAGCTAAATTTCATTCCTTTTCAATTCCCTCCCCCCTAATTCCCTACCTACCAACTAAAATTAGTTGTGCTTCTTTTTAATAAAATAAAACAATTGATAATTTTGTACTTAAAAAAAGAAAAAAAAAAAAAAGAAGAAAACAATTGATAATTTGTTCCTATTTTTTTTTTTTAAAAAAAAACACATATTTTACTCTATCTTCATTTATTCTGTTTCCAACATATTTGTATTATTTGTGTTAGAGTTTTAGAGCTAAATTAAAACAAATTTTAGGATTTTAGATATGTGAATGAG
The DNA here is from genome assembly GCA_031780015.1 of Citrullus colocynthis. Classification (NCBI taxonomy): domain Eukaryota; kingdom Viridiplantae; phylum Streptophyta; class Magnoliopsida; order Cucurbitales; family Cucurbitaceae; genus Citrullus; species Citrullus colocynthis. Next base: position 405,819 of record QLSR01000298.1, read on the forward strand.
TTGACCTTTTGGGATCTCCATGAGCCAATTTTGGTGGGTGTATTCTGTATTGTGAATCTTCAAAGTGATACAGAAATTTAAGTATTTTTTAGTGGTAACTACATATATAAACCATTTGAAGGATTCAATTTACATATATGCCCACACTAGATTATTTTATAATTAATAAATAATCTAAAAAGTAAATAGAAAATAGTTATTGATATATTTTCCATTACAAAATCCCACGAATTTGAACTAAATCCCCAAAATAGGCTTCTTCTCCAAATTAAAACCTCCATCCAAAAATCTTGGAGGAACATTCTTTACGTTGTCTATATGGTAAAAACCTAGGATTTTGTTTCTTTTCCTCCCAAATATATGCATCCGATAGGAGAGAGAGAAAAAAAAAAGTAACCAAAAAACGTTTGAACAAAATAAAATTGCAATCGTTAATTGAAATTGTTAAGAAAAACAAAGGAATTAGAAATACTATAAAAACAAAGAAATTCAAAATACTATTTAATACCCACTTAAAAATTAGGTTTAACATAATTTCTACATTTTTTATATTTAAAAATTACATTTTGAGGTAAGAATCGTGAACTTATGGACATATATGTGTGTCTATATATATATATATATATATATATATAGTACATGGCTTAAGATGGTAATCGTGTGTCATTTACATGAGTCACATGTGAAACTCATGTACATGGTAAATGGATTTATACGAATTCCCGTAGTGCAAAACTAACACCTAATTTACACCAAGTTGATCGCATGTGTGTCCGAGTTAGATCCACTTTATGTAAATTCTATACACAGTACACAATTTAAACTCTAATTATGTACAATATCCACAATTCATTTGTCAACTATGAACATGATACACAATTTATCTAAATAATGTATTATGTTCATAATACACCACCCCTATCTTTTAAAATAGTTTCATATTTTTGTCTTAATTTATTTAAATTACATTATCTTTTTTAAAAATCCTAAAAATCGTGAAAATAGATTCACGCATTTGGTGCAAAAACTTGCCAAAATACTTTACTTTTCAAGGGCTAATTTTGTCAATTCCCCTAATGTTTTGTTGTTGTCTTTGAAATTGAATTATAATTGTGGATGACCATTGCCCATTTCCTAAATGAGTCGTGGAAGAAATAATGGCGGCCCACAAGTTTCTATGAGATATAAAGAGCAATGCAACAAAATAAAGTGCGTTTGTCTTTGTTGGATGTGTAGTAATCAACAAATTTTAGATAGAAAAAAATTTAAAGTTAAATTAATATTTTGATGTTGTAATTTAGGTTTCATCTATTTTAGTTATTGTAATTTCTAATATTTAGTTTTAGTTTTTGTATTTTTAATAAAATTTTAAATTTAGACATAAGTTGACATAACATATATTTTTCCTTTTATTTTTTAACTATTAAATTATAATATGTTATTTTTCTTTTTAATTTAAATATTCAATGAATTATTAGACAACATCTCAAGTTTGGAAACTTATTCAACATTTTTCTTTTTAATTTAAGAAACTTGTTCAAATAATTGAAAACTTATAAATTTGTTAGAAAATTTTAAAGTTTAGATACTTATTTCACAAGATGGGAAAAAATCAATCTCAATCATAAAAAAAAAAGGAAGAAAAAAAAAGAAAAAAACAACAACAAGGAAACAAGAAAAGAGAAAAAATATCTCAAGACCAACACTTTTTCACTAAATATCTCAAAGTTGAACACTTTCCCATTAAATATCTCAAGATCCTAAATGCTCCAAAAATTGATCTTCAATTATTGATGTTATCAATCCTTGAACACCCACATCTATATAAACCTCGATATTAAAAATACACATAGGACATGTTGTAGAGTAATTTTAACAGGATTAAACTTATGTTTATCATTTTAAAATTACTAAGGAACATGCATTTAATTTTCAAAACGAATCTTGAATATATAAAAATTGCATTTAAAAGTGTAAAATTAAATATTAAATTAATTTTGAGTGGTTAGAGACGTGTTATAGAGTAATTTTAAACATGGCATTGATATCTATTTGGTTGATATACAAAACATAAAGCTATTGATATACATCAGGTATAATAGTGATGGTAAAAAAAAAAAAAAAAAATAAAAAAAAAAAAAAAAAATAAAAAAAAAAAAAAAAAATAAAAAAAAAAAAAAAAAATCAAGTATAATAGTTTTCTCGCCATATTTTCAAATTTCGAAAAATCATTGCTAAATTTTGCTAATTTAAGAACGTTTTCTTGTGGTTGCTATTTTGCAATTTCTCTTTAATTAAATAACCTAAAATTGATATTTAGTTCTCTAAATTATAAATTAAGGAGGAAAAAGTTGGCAAACATAATTAAATTAATAGTTCAATTTTGTGGATGATACTTGAACTCAATCACTATATTAAAATTTGACACTGTACTCTTGCAAGTTCTTACAGCAAAAAACAACCCAACAATTTTTTGGAAATTATTTTATTAAATCAATTTAATTTCTTTTATTAAGTAATGAAGAAATGGGCGAGAGGAAAGAAGATGAAATTTTGGAAATTTAGACTCATCTTCACATACTATATAAAACTCAAAGAGTGTAAAATTACTTTACTTTTGAAAAAGGATGTTTTATCAAAACCTAACAACTTGAAGGTGCTAATTTTGTCAATTTTCCTAATATTTGTTTGTTTTTGTTTATTTTGATTATTTATCATTGTATCTAGCCACCATTCATATGCTAAAGGAACCGTGGAATAAACCTAGTTCAGTGCGTTTGTTATTGTTGTGTAGTGATCATTAATATTTTATTTTTTATTTCTCGCCTTAAGTAGAAATCACCATATAACTATTCTTATTTCTTATATAATTCTGAACTTTAAAAAATATTTTAAAAAATGAGTCAAATTTGAGAAGCCACAATCCTATTTCGTTTTTGTTTAACGTATTTGTATCAATACATTCCAACAACATTCCACAATTGATCTTTAATTTATTGGTTTAATAGTTGAGCTGCTACAGTTTATTGTGAGTTCCTTCATGTCCTAAAAAAATGTACATTTTATAACATATTCAATTTTTGCAATAGGTATTTTGTTTATTGTTTTAACTTTTAATTTTACACTTTTTTTTCAAGTAGTTCAAAACTTACATTTAGATATTATTTTAATTTTTAGCATACTTCAACGGTTTTATTTCTCAATTTTGTAATATGTATATTTATATTATTTAAATTTTAAATTTTAAACCTTGCCATATATATTTCTATGTATATTTATGTTATTTTAAAATCGAATTTTAACTTCTTCGTATATATTTATGTATTATCTTAATTTTTAGTACACTTAGAAACTTATTAAAATTTTGCTCATTAAAATTTGTATTTAGTCTATTTTTAATATTTTACAATAAAAAACTTCATAATCTAAATAAACATAATCTTTAGATGCCTATTACCTCAAAGTATAGATACCTAACATTACTAAGAATGTTGGGGAATATTCATATAACTATGTTTGTTTTTGGAAGGAATGTCCTAAGATTATGTGCTATATCAATAATGTTTTTTTTTTTTTTTTAAGAATTTGTATCACATGAATTTTGCTCTTTGATAATTTAATGTCATATTTGTTGAATTTTGTTGGAATGTATTGA
>QLSR01000298.1:410485-469075 GCA_031780015.1 Citrullus colocynthis
TAAATAGTCTATATTAGCATTGGCTTCATTAGAATCATGATAAGTTGTTTCCTTGAATTCAAAAATATTCCTATTTTCCATTATTCCAATCAATTATAAAGATTCGAAATCAACAAAAAAAAATAAAAAGTAAAGTTTCCAAATTCAACAATTTTAGTCATGGGTGGGTTTCTATTTGGTGGTACTTTTGGTCCATTTGTCAAGTTTTTCTGTTAAATGCTCATGGAAAGTTGACATGACACCTATTTTTCTTATTTGTTGATCATTAAATTAAAATAAGTTGTTTTTTCTAATTTAAAAATTCAAGGAATTATTAAACAAAATCTATAGTTAAAAACTCGTTTAACAATTTATTAAAAAATATTTTAGAAACATAGTTAAATAATTGAATTTGTTAGACATTTTAAAAGTTTAAGTACCTATTTGGCAAAACCTGAAAAAATTTCAAACTCAATTAGAAAAAAGGGAAAAAAGTATCTCAAGATCAACACTTTTCCATTAAATATCTCAAAATGGACACTTTTCCATTAAATATCTCAAGATCCAAAATGCTCCAATATTGATGTCCAATTAATGTTATCAATAGTTGAGCGTTGACATCTATGGAATTCTCACTACTAGATATGCTTATGACATATTTAGGAGTAATTCTGAAATGGTTAAAATCACTTTTATCATTTTTAAAATTACTAAAAAACATGCATTTAATCATTAAAAACCAATTTTGATGATATAAAATTTGCATTTAAAAGTACAAAATTAAATAATAAATTAATATTGAGTGATTAAAGATATGTTATAGAGTAATTTTAAATATGAGTAAAGTTATTTTAACAATTTCAAAATTACTTTCAAATATGCATAATCTACATAGTAAAACAAACTTCTCGTAATTCTTGTAATCCTGAAATGAAAGAGGCGAAAATGATGAACACCATTTACAAGCTTTCAGATCTTACCATTGTTTCGACATAAAGTCCATGATTTACAACTTTGAATTTCTTTCTTGGCTCCTAAACAATGCTTCCTGAAAAATTGAACAGGGGACTTTATTCTCTCCATTTGGTCAATCCCTCCAAAAATTAATGTTCTTTTTCATTAATATGAAAAAATAAAAGACAAAAATTCGATGGACACTGAAAATAGTAAAATTTAGACATGAAATGAAGTTTGAGGTTTTATTTGGGTCCATAAAAAGAAAAAAAACAAAGAAAAATGTGTAACGTAACTGTATAATATAAAGTATATTACTTGGTTGATATAGCAAACGTAAAATATATCAAATACATTATTGATACAGGAATGTACGCTATTAATGGTAAAATATATATATATATATATATATATATTTGCTACTTTTACTATTTCCTTCTAATTAAATCACCTAACATCGATGTTTGGTTCTTTAAACTTAATTAATTAATGACATGTGGACAATATTCAAACTAAATCACAATATTAAAACTTAAAACTACATATTTGCAACTTTGCCCGACACGGAAATACGCAACCAACTTTTAGAAATTACTTAATTAAACCAATTTAATTTTTTTATTAAGTAATTAAGGATAAAATGAAATGAGAGAACTAAAAAGGAAGAAGATTAAATTTTTAGTTTGGATGAAAGAAGATTAAGTTTATCAACCGAAGGGGCTAATTTTGTCGATTATCCTAATATTTTGTTTTTGTTTTGTTTGATTTATCATTGCATATAGCCATCATCCATATTCTAAATGAACTTTGGAAGAAATAATGGGGGCCAACAAATTTCTTTAATATAAAGAGCAAAACACTAGTTAAGTGTCTTTGTCTTTGCTTATGTACAGTAATCAATAATGTTTATTTTTTTAGTTTTCATTTTCATTAGAAAGCACTGATAACTATTCTTATTTCTTATTTTTAAACTTTAAAAATATTTTTTTTTAAAAAAAAAAAAGTTAAATTTGCGAAGCTACAACCCTATTTTTTGTTTTTTTTTTCACTAATTGACTTAATTTATTTATTCATGTTAGTTTTTAATTTCACACTTTTTTTTTCAAGTAGTTCAAAAATCAAAACATATATTTATATATTATTTTAATTTTTAGCGTACTTAAATTGTTTTATATCTTAATTTCGTAAATTGTGTATCTTTATTATTTAAAATTTGCCATATATGTCTTTACTATGTATATTTATGTTATTTTAAATTTGAGTTTTAAATTTTCTTTGTATGTATTCACATATTTCGAGTACACTTGAAACTTATTATAGTTTTTCATTGTATTAAATTTTGCTCATTAGAACACATATTTAGTCTCATTCTTAATATTTTACAACCAAAAGATTTATAAAAAAAAATATAATATATTCAGTTGATCTAAATTGACATCATTGAAAGTGAATAACTTGTTGAGTGAAAGATGACATGACAAATTGAATTTAGATAATATTTGAAGGATAGACAATGTTATTGTTATTACTTTTACTTATATACTTATCTATATTAGATAATGTAAACTTTTGGTAATTGCTTTTCTATGACTAAATTCTATTTAAACTATATAAAGAGAAAAAATAGTCAAGGAAAAATAAGTTCCTATTTTTGTTTTTTTTTTTTTTCAAGAAACAAGAAATAGGTATTTAGTAACATGAAACAAAAATGTTATCAAATCAGACTTTAAACTTGAAATACTATATTTTAGCTTTCATTTATTTAAGTTCTTATATTTCCAGATGTTCTGTTTGAGTTTTAGTTTATATATTTTTAGCCAGTATTAAATTTAGTCATATCATTAGTTTTATTGTTGATTTTTTTTTTTTTAAATATTATAGTCATGATTAGCATTTCCTTCACAAAATTTGAAAATTTATTCACGTTATGTCTTTTCTTAAATGAAAATTTTTGGAAAAAATTACACTTCTAGCGTATGAAATTTGATTTAAGTTTCATTTGAGTATTTGGATTTTCAAACTCAATAGTTTTAGCTCTAAATTTTACATGTACATGCATACTTGGTCTATCCATCCATTTTCATTAATTACTAACAAAAAGTTGACAGAATACCTATTTTTTTAATTAGAAAAAACTTAACGCTTAAAAATGTATTAGACATTTTCTTCTAAATTTTAGAAACTTTATTAAAATAATTAAAAATCTATTATCTAACAGTTTTAAAGTTTACTTAGTGATCAACATGTATTAAATTTTTGTCAACATGTCGATATTTTTATCGATATTTTCACATTTTCATGGGTTCGACAATGACATGTGGGAGTGAATCGATATTTTCATTATATCGTAGAAAATTCTATGAAATACAAAAAATAAGCATCAAAATGTCCCTAATATAAATATAACATTAAATAATAGACATGTTAACTTGTACAGTCATAAAATGTTTATTACTAATTTAAATATTTTTTAAATTCTTTTGTATTTATAATTATTAAAATATATATATATATATATATATATATATATATATATATATATATATATATATATAGAAATCAACATTTTATAGATATTTCCAACGAAACTTCTATTAAAACTTTAGTATTTCTATCTACGTAGACATTTTAAACTTTCCTTATGGATTTGACAAGACAGGAATGAAATATTCCCAATCCAAAAACAAAAAGAAAAATGAAAAATATATCTCAAGTTCTTACACTTTTCCATTAAATATCTAAAGATCGACACAATTCCATCATTGAATTTCAATTATTGATGTTATGAAGAGTTGTACACCCACATCTATACTATATCTGAAAGGGCAAAGTGGGAGAATTTTATGTTTCCATTTTAACCCTCATATTTACGTATATACCTAATATACCTTTGGTTAGTTGTCTATATATGAACCTTTGCACCTTTTCTATAAAGAACCCTTTCATTTTGCCTCCTCACGCATCAAAACCCTCGCAAACCTTTCTAAAAAAAGCATTTCATATGTCTTTCATTTGGCAGGAGTTAGAAAATAGGGAGATACATTCTATTTAAATTTTCCTAATTTTAACCACACAACCATTCATCTCTTTCATTTGCCTAAATTTTATTGCTAATTTAATTATTATATCCACTATCCTCTAGTACGTGAGTTTTTCTTTTTTTGTATGATTTTTTTTGTTCTTCTCCTCTTGTTCCAATAAAAACAACATATTTAGGAAAATAAAATATTCTCATTAAAAAAATGAAAGTGATTATTTGGTTGTTTAAATTAATTATATATTTTTTTCTAGATTAGTGAAAGCATAATTAGAGAAAGTTAGTTGAGAAAAAAATGTAACATGAAGAATATGAGAGAAATATAGAGAAATTTAGAAAATTTAGGAAATACATAGATATGGAGAGAGTTAAAATATAATCTTCTTAATTTAAAATTTTAAAATTTTTAGTATGATTAATTATATTATATTGATTCTTTTGTAAAAGAATATATTATATTGATTTTCCCTATTTTTTAAAAATTTATTTTCATTATCTAATATAAATTTTCATGTATTTGTTCTCAATAACATAAGTTTATCGGTAGATCTACAAGATAGGTTAAAACTCCTTTTAACCTTTCTTAAATTATTAAAATCAAATGATTTTATAATATTCATTTTAGGTATTTTGTTACTTAATTTAAGATAGAGATATTAAGTTCTTCTTATAAAAAAAAAAGATAGAGGTTTTGTTATAAATATTAAAAATATTAACCTTTCGAGATTTTTTTTTAAAAAAATTATATTTATAAATTTTAATTGAAGTGTCTATTTAGCATTTTAAACATAATACCAAATTATTGGTAAATGAAATATAATAATGGCATAGTTTTGTTCATTTGAATTTAAAAAATTACATAATTTTAACCTATAAAACAAACAAAATTTTTGAAAAAAAAAAAAACTATAACTATAATTATACAAACAAAATCTTTGAAAAAAACAACCATACATAAATATCCACAAATTAGAAGATTTATTCAATACATAATAGAGGCATAATTTAGTTTTAAAAGTATTAGGAAGTCAATTGATTTATTTGATCTCTAGAAAAGTGTAATTCTATCTATATATCTAAAGGGGACTATGGGGAGAAATATTTGATTTCCACATTTGCTCCTTTTAAGGATTGATTATAGGGTTACATAATGTAATTTCATATTAAAATCATTAAAAAATATCAATTTTATTGTTTTAAAATTTCATTATAAAATATATGTTTACCTAATTCACATGCATGAGATTTCATCTTTTTATGTTTTATTTTTTAAATTTTATTTTAATTTAATATGGATTAAGAAATATGATATTTTAAAAGTTGAAAAAAAATTTATTTTTAACGTGATTTTACATATTATTTATTTCTGTATATACTCTTTTTGCTCATCAATTTTTTATGATTTTAAAAAAGATAAAATATCATGAGATTTGATATTATTAAAGTGATTTAATTAAAAAAAAAAACCCATATACGTGAAAAACAAACATAGATTTTCAAATCCTAAAAAATTTGATATTTTTATGTTATTTATTAAAATATGAATTTATTTAAAAAAAACAACATTTTAGAATATAATCTCTACTATAGGGGAAAATATTTTTTTAATAAAAAATTACATTTTATATAAAAAAAAATCATATTATTATCTATTAATATTATTTGATTAAAAATAAAATCAAATTACGATTTAAAATCTTAATTTTTTCTATAAATAGCCAACTTCAACCACTCATTTTTTCCTAGCTTATCTCCTCTCCCTTTATTTTTTTTACTCTTCCTAACTTCTTTGCTTTCAATATTTTTTATAGTTAATATAAAATCCTTTTAACTATCTCTTCTAGATATTGAAAAAGATATATCATTTATCTCTTTTTTCATCTAATGTATTTTTTTTCTCTATTTTTTCACTTTTTCACTTTTTCCTTTAATGTTTTTTTAAAAATGTTTTTATAGTTTTTGTTTAATACACACCTCATATATTGAAGATGGTGGATAAGAAAGATCTTGCTTTTGAGGTTCAATAAATTTCTGATGGTTCGATCAAAAATTTAGAATTTGGCAAAGTGATAGAGAAGAGAGCGATTGAATATTTTATACTTTTGTAGTTTTTTTTTTTCACTTTTTAATTTTTGGAAATGTACACCAATGAGTATAGAGATTTATAATAATTTTTACTATTTTTTATATAATTTTATATTATTTTCTCTTTTTATTTTTTGAAAAAAAATTGAAATAAAGTTTAAAATCAAGAGAAAGATGTAGAAATAGATTAAGATTTTAGGGTTTCTATTTCCATAGAAAAAGTAATATTTTTGTTTAGATTTTTTAAATAAAATGGAATTAGAACGAAATAATTATTATAGAATTTTACAAAAATAGAAAAATAATATTTTATTTTAAATTAAAGTTTGAAATTAAAAAGATAATCATATCATCTAATTAATTTTAAAAAATAGATAACATAAATAAAATTATCATGAAATTAAAGAAAAACAATACTTGGTTTAAATTAAAATTTAAAATTAAGTAATTAAAGTTTAAAATTAAGAGAAAATCAAACTATCCAATTCAAAAAAATGAAAAAAATATTTTGGTTTAAATTTAATCTTTAAAATTAAGAGACTAATCAAAGCATAAAAAAATGTTTTTTGTTTTTAAATATAAATAATTACATTAAAATTTATAATTAAATTAAATATAAATAAATGCTAAAATTTCTTTTATATTCCAAAAATTTTAATTAAGATTGCGAAATTTCAAGTTCCTCAACAAGTCTATATAAACCTCAACATTCATTACACACAATCCACCACTGAAAAAATACACAAACTTCCCATAGTCTTAAACCAAAGAAACAAACCATGAACAGCCATTTACAAGTTTTCAATTCTTACGATCGCCAAGCAGAGCTCAAAGCTTTCCACAACACCAAATTGGGAGTGAAGGGTGTGGCCGATTCCGGCGTTACCAAAATCCCAAAAATCTTCAGCCACGACAATCAATCCCCCTCCCTTATCACCTCCCCTGCAGTTGCAGCGGCGGAGAAATTAGCAGGCGAAACAGAGGCCAAGAATTTAACAATCCCTATTATCGATCTCGAACAAACCCAGAAAAACAGAGCAAAAGTAATCAACGAAATCAGAGAAGCCAGCGAAAATTGGGGATTTTTTCAAATCCTCAACCATGGGGTTCCGTTAGCCGTTATGGACGAGATGATGAACGGAATCCGGCGGTTTCACGAGCAGGACGACGAGATGAAGAAGGATTTGTATTCGAGAGATTTTCAGAGGAAGGTTCTTTTTAATTCTAATTTCGATTTGTTCAAAGGGGTTTCGACGAATTGGAGGGACACGTTGACGGTGGTGGTAGCGCCGCGTGGGGCGGAGGCGGAGGATTTACCGGTGGTTTCTAGGGAGGCTGTGATGGATTACTCGAAAAGGGTGATGGAATTGGGGGGAGTTTTGCTGAAATTGTTGTCGGAGGGATTAGGGGTGGCGCCAAATCGGCTGAAGGAGTTGGGTTGTGGAGAGGGATTGGTAATGTTTTGCCATTATTATCCGCCGTGTCCTCAGCCGGAACTCACTTGGGGAACCACCGATCATACGGATAGTAGTTTTCTGACGGTGCTGTTGCAGGATGACTTCGGCGGCCTTCAAGTCCGCCATGGAGATCGATGGGTGGATGTTCATCCCATTAAAGGAGCTTTTGTTGTAAACATTGGCGATTTCATGCAGGTAATTAATAGCAAATCGTACGTTACACAGCAAGATCCACCTATCTTCTAACATCCACCCTCCTCACCCACATAAAAATATAATAATTAAATATTTAAATAATAATAAAAAAGAAAGTTGTTCTTAAATATACCAAAATAAGTCAAAATATTTTCAAATATAAACAAAATATTATCCTAGAAACACTAACAAACCATTATTGTCTATCACTCGGTGATAGATGATAATAGTCTAGTACTGTCTATTAGTGCTAAAGACTTGATAGATATCTGTTAGTGTCTATCATTGATATCTGAACAGTGATATATGATTGATAATAGTTCAATAGACATAATATTTTGCTATATTTGTAAAACTACTAAATTATAAGGTGAATTTGTTTTTTTTAGAATCTAAATGACAAGAATCTTTAGCTGCCTAGAAACATAGATACCTTAACATTATTAAGAATGTTGGAGAATATTTTGATAATTGTGTTTATTTTGCAATGTATATATACACCCATAATATTAAATTTTCGTTAACTTGCCGATATTTTTACCGATATTTCCATATCTCTTTGGTTTGAACATCAACATTTATGTATCGAAATTTCCACTATATCGTAGAAAAAACCAAAACATAAAAAATAAGAAACAAAATGTCACTAATGTAAATGTAATATAAATAATATATATGTTAACTTGTTTGCAAATCATAATATGATTATTTACTAACTTAATTTTATTTTTTGAATTTTTTGTTTTTATAATTTTTTTTAGAAATATCCATTGACTTCGACATTTTATTGATATTTTATTGACATTTTCGTAAAATTAAAACTTTATTATTTCTGTAGGCATCAACATTTTAAACTTTAGTTATACCAATAATGTCCTTACTTGGTAAAAAGTAAATCAATTTTAACTTACTTAATTTTAACTCACTTTTTAAAAAGAAGACCATTGATGGTATTTTCGTGCATATATACATTATTTTTTTCCAAAATAAATAAATAAATGTTAAATAAAGAAAATTGGTTAAAAAAAATGAAGGGTGAAAATGTAATTGGAGAATGTTTTCAACATGAGGCTCTTAGAAATTTATGATTGAAAAGGGCATGGATAGGCATTTTAAGATGTTCAAATGGAGGCAATCTAAATGCCCATGAAAATCTTAAATTACTATGAAACGATCAACTTTAAGGTCCTATTAGATATAATATTATTACCTTCTAAAAAATATTTTAAATATAGCAAAATGAATCAAAATATTTACAAATATAGCAAAATATCACAGTTTTTCGTAGTAGGCTGGAATAGACTACTATTTGTGCCTATTCGTGTCATGATAGACACAAAAAGTAATATATCGCGGTTTATTGCAGCAGATTGTGATATTTTATTATATTTTAAAATATTTTTAGCATCTTGCTATGTTAAATAATTTCTTCTTATAATAATCTATTTTAGAAATATCTCCTGAATAAACAAGAAAATATAATGAAACTTGAAATATTTAAGATGTTTAAAAATATAAACAACTTTTTTAAGGAAATAATTTTTCTAAAACAATTTACTAAAAAGTATTATAAATATTTGTATATATTTTCATGGGGAAAAAATCTAAATTACAATGGTTCCAAACTCACTCCAAATGAAAATAACATTCTTTAAATAAATGAAAATAATACCTAAATATAGTATAATTAATTTAAAAACGAAAATGAAAACAATATATATAAATAAAAGGAAAAAAAATAATCAATTAAATCCAATGGTCCCAAAAATAATACCCAATCACGAAAAACCAACATACCCATCCTCAAACAAAATAATGACAATTCTTTATAAATTAATTGCGTGTGTATACAAACATACATAGTGGATGCTCCTCTCTACCAAACAAACTGTGATTAGATAACTGTGTAGACTGAATTCGATGTTTTCATTATTGTTATTGGAGTGATTTTAATATTTGTTACTATTTTGCAGATAATGTCCAATGATAAGTTCAAAAGTGTGAATCATAGGGTTTTAGCAAATAAGGGAGGGCCAAGAATTTCAGTGGCAAGTTTTTTTAGGTGCAATCTTCCACCAGAAAATGGTTTAGTTTTTGGACCAATTAAGGAGTTAAGTTCAGAGGAAAATCCAGACGTTTATAGAGAAACATCCATCAAAGACTATGTGGCTTACTACTATAAAAAAGGCCTCAATGGCATCTCTGCCCTTGAACACTTCAAACTTTGAACAATATATATATATATATATATATATATATATATATGCAAGTTTAATTTACTTCAGTTTGAACGCATGCATGTGTGAAATCTAGTATTATCTTTCAATAATGTATTTTAGAAATATGATGGTAGTGGTTTGGATATATCTGTAAATTGAAAGTTTTTTTTCTTTGATATATTAAATATTAATGGATATCTTCGATATTAAGGATTAATCGATATCTTCAATCTCTTTAATAACTTGGTTTGAAAGAAAAAACAACTTAATTATTAATTTAAATAATCTTTTTTAAAATTTCTTTATTTACCTAAATATTTGACATTTTGTCAACATATCTATTGATATATATGTAAATTAAAATTTTGATATTGACAATAAAACTATAGGTTAAAAGTTAATATGAATGAGATTATTAATATCAAAAGTATAAGTTATAAGTTAAGAGAGAAATGTATATTTGAATTTGATTCAAATATTTAATTAAGTGTTAGATAATTAATTAATTAAAATTAAATTAAATTAAAACTTTCCATTTTAAAGGAGAGTGGGTAGTTATTCCACTCTCTCCTTAATTAATTAATTAATTAATTTTTTTTTTTTTACTTTACCCTATTGTTTTTAGGGGAAAAACTAGCTCCCCCTCTCAAGCTCCCTCACTATTCAACGTTACATAGAAAAAGTTTTTTCCCAATTTTTCTTTTTTCTCTTTCAACAAGGTTCCTACCAACCGGTTCTTACCAAAGAATAGCAAAGAAGACCTTTCGAAGGTGTCCCTTTTCATGTTGTTGAGAAAAGTTCTTGAGAGAGGAATTTTGAAGAAGGTTGTGATCTTCAAAGATGATTCTCCTTAGACTTATTTTTTATGCTTAACCTTAATTGCACGACATGATTTGTATGTTATGTGTGTTTATGTTTTAGTTTTGTAAGTTTCTATCTTTTAAAATAAAAATAGTGTTCATACTCTTTCGTTGTGGATTTCGATCCTTTCATTTATCAACATATAATAAGAGATAAAAGAGCACCCATCATAAATATGTTTATAATAAACACAATGATCATGATGACTCCTAACATATCCACATGATATCATAAAAGTATCAAACTTAAGATACCATTGCCTAGGTGCTTACTTCAAGCCATATGAAGACATTTTAAGGAGGCATACCTTGTTGACACAGTAGACTTACTTATAAAGCCACCAAATGTGTATAAGTGATATGAAAATGATTTTATGAGGTCTAGTTAGTGCAAGCATACACTATGAAAAGTAATAATCTTGATTGTATCTCAAGTATCATATCCCTTAAGACTAGTAATTAGTTCAATTCTTGTTCAGGCAACACTTTAATGCAAAACCGAGGATAAAAAGTGAAAATAAGTGAGTTTATGGATGGTTACTATATATTAAAGTATATAGTAGATGGCAATAAAGATTTAAGGTCAAGTTTCAATTTGCAAGCTTTATACCTTAAGCTATGTGGCCGCATTAAGTCAACATTGACGAACTATGAACATAAAAATACTCATATTCAATTTTGTTTCACAAGTTCTTTTAGAGCATAATTTGCTAAACTTATATTTATATAGTTAACTAAATCTTAGGGTAATTCAAGTAACTAAGTCCTATATGGTGTACCTTATGTTTAAGGTTACATGACAACCTATGTACAGGCTATTAATCCCATATATTTTTTTTTTTTGTAAAATTCGCTTATATCCTAACCTTCACAACATTAAGACTCCACTGGCATGCTGACTTAAATTTTCGGTTTAACCTAGCAAGATAACATTCAATCAACTAAAGAAATAGAAAGGTAGATGCGATGTGTTGTAGTTGCATTGGCTCAAGCTATATAATCTTAGGGTAGCCACATGACCTCCTTCAGGAAATTAGCCCGTAAGTAGATGATAATGAATCAACTTTATTAGTTTAAATGTCATGAGTTACAAGTGTCAAGTTCAAATGCTAAAAAATAAGAAAATGTAAAAACAATAAATAATGAATATAAAAGAAAATAGTACAAGAATTTTCTTGAGTCAAAACCTCACTCTAAATAACTATCTAGGATAGACTCAACCTTTTTCAAGGGTGAATCCTCACTCTACACACACTTTATGGGTAAGAATGACGTAAAGACTACTTCTCTTTAGAGGACTTTGATTCTTGAATCTATTTATAATAGGTCAAGGAGGTTGCATGAGAGCCGGATTTTATGCTTTAAACAACCCTTAGTAATTTCGGAGTTGCAAAACAACTGGAGACAACAAAACCAACAAGTTTGAATGACTAAAGTTCAGTTTAACTTGGTCAAGGGCACCATGTGCTCACATCAAATGTTTTATGTGCTCGCATCAGTGATGTTTCCTGTAAAATAATGATAAAATAATTGTAAAAGCTCATAGATCTGGTCTAAATAAGCCTAAACTAACTTAAAGCTAATAAAGGAGATCTGTGTTACTCATTTTGCTCTTTTTAGGCCATTTTGAGGTCAAAACAGTATAATAAATGATCCTTTTGAAAGAGAAACAATAATATAGATAGTGAAAACACACACTTTTTGACATTTATCATTGTTGCATATAAATTGTTTCATGAACATCTCAATGAAGCACTGTCGTTTTGGCATCCATTTGGTCCAATTGCATATTCATCTTAGTAACTAATTACAACAAGGTCTTGGTTGATGTATGCCTCACAACTGGTGGAGTAATCTCATGTTGCGTTTAAAGTGTGTATGATGCGTTATACTTATAATAGCCTAATACCGCGTTGAAATTGCAAAAGATGTATACATTAATATACAAATTTTTCTATGAAAACCCAAGTGCAAGTTTAAATAGGTTTTCTTGGAAAATCTAGGGTCGAATGCAAGAATTTGCAATAATTTGGCATGAAGAACTTTCTTTAGTTTAATGCATCGAACTGTACAATAATTACAAGTAATTGATTTTCTCTATAATAACTACAAAGAATAACTTTATACAAAATGAATTAGTGGATAAACATGTGGATTGATGATGC
Source organism: Citrullus colocynthis (assembly GCA_031780015.1). Classification (NCBI taxonomy): domain Eukaryota; kingdom Viridiplantae; phylum Streptophyta; class Magnoliopsida; order Cucurbitales; family Cucurbitaceae; genus Citrullus; species Citrullus colocynthis. The sequence continues at coordinate 423,437 of QLSR01000298.1, forward strand.
GGGATGGAAAATGGATGAAGTTGTCAAGTACAAATATGTTTAGACAACATGCGTGGAAATGATAGATCCATGATAAAAAGTGAGGTTAAGATAACTCAGCTAGTATATTCCTAAGTGTTAGTAAGTTTTCATGCTACAAAACTCAAAATTGAGAATGCATATCTCGATGCTTCGACGCCACATTGATCTTATCTATATGATGCATGATGAGTTCTTCATGCAAAAATTGGGTTTTATCTCTAAAGCCAATTCTTTTCTTGTTAAATGTCTAAGATTGATCATCTACTCTCTCAAGTAGATGATTATACTAGCTTAAATCTATTTGTTCGACAGATTCAAGCAAGTTTGAAGTACCCATTTAATCAAAATGAAACCATACTCAGTAAAACTTGGAAATGCTGACTTCATGCACTTAACCCATTAATCATTCAAACATTTATGGTGTAAAGTATTGAAGATAAGTAGAGATGGAGGTTTAGGGTCAATCAAACTTATATTAAGGAAATAATCCAATCTCTCGATTACACAATACAAGTAAGAAGGACCAATATACTGAAGAAATGGAAATAATAATCCTCAAGCCGTAAATGGCAATGTCTTGCTTCTTGGAAGCTTGAGATGGTGGCTATTTGAGACATGATTTGTACATGGATGGATTCTCACTCTTTGAGAGACGACTCTAAAAACTCTCAAAATCTTCTCACAGAAGAGCTCGGAACGGAGGTGACTATGGAGGTTGAGGGAGAATTTGCGCAGAGCTTTTACTACTGTGTTTTTCTCTCTATATCTTGAACATGAAGTGCAATGGGCTATTTATAGGCATCAAAAAAGGTGATCTCATGATGATCTAACACCTTTGCATTTAATTCCATGCTCTGCTGCACAGATTTCTTCACATCTTCAGTTCATTGAATCTATCACGGTCTGGTGAAATTAGTGATCCACTTGCATTTTGACGTGATAGTTGCCGTCTAGGTGTCTGAATTTACTTTTTCTTCTTGATGCAGGGTATTCGACGCGTTGATCTTCAAACGTTGCAATTCAATGATTTTGGCAGCATCTCTTCCTTTGTATTTAGAATATTTTTGGCTTCTTTTTAGCTCTATCCTGCGTTCAAAAAGATAAAAACTCATAATTTTCAGAATATATACTTTTGTAAACATAGTAAACGCAAAGTTAGTCATATTACTCAATATTACTCAAATTATTCCAAATAAAGAATACAACAACTTGTATTTTTACAAGTTATCATTTCACCATTTTTATTAGTTGAAATACATTATTAATAGTCTTTCATCTGGATTTTGAGGAGGGAGAGAGAAGAAGAACTTTTCATCCTATTCCACCATCTTCACCTTGAGTTCATGGATGAGGATGGCCAATCCACCATTGTTGAGCTCGAGATGAAGCTGTTGTTGTGGAAAAGAGGCTATTGCATGATCATAATTCTGCTATGGCATTAAGCTCTGCATCAACATGATTTCGTTCTTCTTTCCATCTCATCATTTCCATAGTGTTTGATATTTATTTTTCTGCACTTTATTTCTTTTAGATAGTAATATGAGCTCTCTCTTCAAGGCTTCACTCTTAATGCCCCTATGTTGAAACATGAAACCATCCTATGTTCTAGCCTAACCTTTTATGAATTATCTTGTCAAATCTTCTTTTTGAGAGTTCATGTTTAAATGACTTTTATATGCCTAATAAATAGATATAAATTAGTAGCACATTTATGCACTGACCAAGTTGAAATGTGTTGAAATACTGATCAAGTTAAGCAAGAGTGAATATCATTTTACTAGGTTGTTATTAAGAATGATGCAACCACTTGTAAACAATTAGAGAGAGGAGTGAACATATTGAGTTAGCACGAATAACCTCCAACTAATTCTATGTTCTACACTACATCGGAATGTGGGTGTGTAGTAGATTATCAGGCTTAAACATAATAAGATGAATAGTTAAAGGATAGGGCTAAAACATTAGTACAGATGCAACATAGGGTAGCAAAAAGTCAAGCCTTATCTCATCACATATAACTTTCTTTCAACATCAATTGTATTTATACATTTTAGAATCAATATATCGAATCTTTCTGCAACATCACTTTTATTTACTTTTCCAACATTTACTTTTGCACACAAAAATCACTTCAACTTATTTTTAATTGCTTACGCTCATATAATGCGTTGGTTAATTATTTGCATGTTTCTTTTCCTATGGATTTGGCCGTGGATTACTTCTAGATATTACTTGCCAACACCTAGTTTATACTTGGGTTAGTGCATTGGATGGCAAACATTTCTATGCATCCATTTTCTTTGACCATATCACACTAGACTCATTTCACCTACCTTCTATTTCATAGCATATTGGACAAATTTATATCAAATCATTTTCCTAGTCACCTGGACGCGTCACCTTATAGATGGAGATTAGCCTAGAAGTGGGGAAAGAGGAGGAGGCAATGCATGGGTTTGTGAGGGAGGAGGTAGAGTTTCTTAAAAATATAAAAAAAAAAAAAAGGGTAAAATAGTCATTCCACACTCTCAAATGTCGTCATATTAGTTCTATAAAATTAATATTAAGAACCTACCTAAAACTCTTCAAACCTAAAATATCGTGTCCTGTTTTTGGCAATTTCACATAAATGAAGTAAGGCACGTGGGGTAGTACAATCATCACGCGCCCCAAAATGACTTTATTGTTCCTACACCTTTTCTCATTTTTTATGTGTTTATTTATAATTCTTTTTTCTTCTTCTTCATCACCACTTTCATTTCTTCTCTCAAAACCCACCGATCATGATTGCAACCACCAAGAACACATAGGTGATGAAGAAGAACCTTAAAAGGACAAAACCGAAAAGTTGAATGCTATCGATCAACAATTTTACGAGGCAACGAAGAAAGCTAAAAAAATTGAAAAGAGGAAAAAAAAAATTAAGGCTAAATTTAGTATAGGAGCAAGTTTGAAATAATGAATAACGGATGATTTTGCCATATATGCAAAATCTCAGAAGACATAATTGCAAAACCATGTTCTTAAATTTCTATCTATTGTAAATTTCTTAAAAAAAATCAAAAGATTTAATGTTAAGGTTAAGAGTGTTTTTTAATTTATTTATTATTTATTTTTTTTTAAAGTTTAATGGATTTATTGAAAATTTTGAAAGTTGAAAAGTATTATTAAAACAAATTACAAAATTGAGAAGTATATTTTATAATTTAGCCATTTTTATTAAATATTATAGAATAAATAGATAGAAACAGATTTTTTTTGTTTTTCATATTTTAATACTGTCCACACATTTCGTATGATGCCTATCTCCCAACGCAGTGTGACGAGTGGACTCACAAAACATACGACACTCATAAATCAAAATGGCAACCGAGTCATTCAACTCGGGAAGATCCGACTTGGAATGGTTCGACAACTCAAAATCCGGCGTGAAGGGACTGTTGGACACCGGAACAACCAAGTTCCCTCCTATATTTCACTGCCACGAACAAGATACAATGTCCGCCGCCGAGTCGGAGTTGAGTATTCCGATCATCGACTTCCACGGCGGCGGCGAAAAGGTGGTGGATGAGAATCGGAAAGGCTTGCCGGAAATGGGGTTTTTCCAGGTGGTGAATCATGGGATTCCGGTGGAAATTTTGAAGGAAATAATGGATGGGATTCGTCGATTTCATGAAAGATCCTGAGTTGAAGAAACAATTCTACAGCCGTGATCAGAGTAAGAAAGTGAGTTATTTTTCCAATTTCGATCTCTTCCAATCCAAAGCAGCTAATTGGAGAGACACTCTTTCTTTGTCCATGGCTCCTACCCATCCACATATCGAGGAGATACCTCCAATTTGCAGGTAAAATCTACAACTTTATTCTAAGGCTAAATTATAGAAAGTGATTTTATTTCGTAGTTTGTGTCCAAAATACTACTAAATTTTTTAAAGTTTAAAAAATATCTTTAAATTTTCAAAATAGTTAAAAAAAAATATCTTTACCATCAGTTTTGGATAAAAATCGTAGCGTTTTGTTTCAAAAATACTCTTCGACTTTCAAAAATTTTAAAAATACATTAAACTTAAACAAAAGTTCAAAAATACTCTTATTGTTAGTAATATGAATAGAAACCGTTGATACCTCGTTGCATAAATATCATGAACTTTCAAAAGTTGCATTAGTATCCATGCTAAAAAGAAAAAAGTTAAAAATGCTCTGTTTATCTTCACCTCATTATCTTTCACATTTTCTTTCTCTTTCCTACTTCAATCTATGACATATCACTTATTTATTTTCTCACCTCTTACTTTCTTTCTTGTTATCTGTATAACCTTTTATTTTATTTAAAAAAAATTGTCTCCTTTCAGTTAAGATATATAGATTATAACAAGAAGAAAAAGAATAATGGAAATGCCAAAAGAACCTTAGAACTTGTATGTTTTAAAAGATTATATGCAAGTAGTTGTTTTTAGCTTGATTCTTTTAGAACTCAAGAAAACTTCAAACAAATTGATTATTAAAAATAGGAACATTTTAAAAAAAATTTTAAGGGAAAAAATATTAATGCAAACTCTTAGAAGTTCAAGGATATTTGAAAAGAGTATAATAGTGTGTGTTAATATATTGCCAGTAAGAGTAGTTTTTAAACTTTTTCAAAGTTCAATGACATTTTTGAGTATTTTAAAAGTTCAAGAGTATTTTTGACGCAAAGTATAAAGTTTAGGAGTATTTTGTATAATTTAGCTTTATTATAAATATACTCCTCATTGTATCTATTTCGATTAGAATAAAGTAAATTGCATACTTATCTAATTAGATTAGATTAAAATAAATCTTTTAATTTAATTTTAAATGGCTAGAGTATTTAAACTGACCGTAACGGAGCACTCTTACCTGGGAACTAACTTGAAAGTTGAATTAATCAAACTTTTATTATAATATAATGTGATTAGTTTATTAAAAAGTTTAATAAATTTGGATATTTCACATTATTGGAAACTATTGAAATATAAGAGTTATGTTTAGGCAAACAATAAATCTTGGATAAATGATTCAGCCTAAGTTTGTCTAAGTAATGTAACCTTTATTTCAAAATACATAGTGGGAGAACAGATGGATATGATATTAGTGGGAGAACAGATGGATATGATATGTCGTCTCTTTTCCTTGGTAAGATTCACACCGTGAGACTCATGCTTGACCTCGTGGTGGCTTTGCTTCGACACTGCTTCTGTCCTCCTCTGGAAGGTGTTTGCATGAGTCAAGATCAAGGTGAATTAAAGAAAATATTTATAGTAAGTGAGAGAAGGATATGTTGAAAGGATTAAAATCTCTAACACAGCGAAAGCAGTACATAACCAAATTCAAAATAATTGAGATTTTGAAATACTAATACATTAGAAAAAAAATTATAGAAACCTTTCTAGGCTAAACATGGATTAGGGATAGAAACTTACTTTCATTGTGGACTCTGAATACCACCACCACAAACCTCTCCTATTCTCTGAGGGATGAGGTAAGAATTGTAGATCCTTGATCTTTTGGAAAAAAGAGAGAGCTCCAGATCGAGTACCCGAGAGAAAAGTTTTTATCGATTGAGAGCAGAAAAATAACTTCTTCATTCTGTTTCTTTTTACAACCCTATTTAGGGAGAGAGAGCAGAAGACGTGAGAAAACCATGTAAAACGTAACTCCCATTTGAATCATATTCAATTGTTATCCTTTCATAACTTATAGTTTTAATGTGCATCTAATATACATTAATTTCAACCTATAGTTTTAATATGAATCTAATTCATATTATTATTTGAACTCCTTCAAATATTTAATTCTCTCAAAAAATAATTTTGTATCATATTCAAAATTAAATTTATATTATAAAGTTCAAATTAAAATTTATATTATAATATATCATCATATATTCTATTATTTTTCTAAGTAAATTTGAACATTTTAAATTTCATTTTCAAGACATAAATACTTCATCGCTCTTTATGAGCTAGGAAGGGGACCTAATGGACCTACAAATCAGAAGCTCCAACGATATGGGATTAATCGGCTCAACTCATTAACCACATTAATCAATATTCATTTACTATGGGTACACTTCACTAAAGACCCACAGCTACACTCTTCTCACTGCAAATATATTTCTGTGTCCATGGATATAGACCAATAACAACAAATTAGTCCTTCACAAGTGTTCGTAACACCAGCTGGGTCAAATTACCATTTTACCCCTGGGTTACTTCTAAATCCTTAAGTACTAGTGCTCCTCTAATGAACAATAAGTTTATGGTTTAATCATTAAACAGAAACGCCTCCCGGGCCAGTGAGAGGGTAGGGCTCTTTGTTCAAGTCCCATAGACACCACTTAAGGGAACACTCATCTACTTATCCTAAAGATGGGAATGAGTGAATTTCATCTTGTATAATTATGTCCCCAACTCCCTACTTAGTCTCGTCCCCAAGATGGTAGACATATTGAGTCGACAAATAGCCACTCTCACCCAATCAAATCAAAGGACAATCCTTCGTGGACAGGAGTTCATAATATACTCAGGATTAAGACTAAGTTGCCTAGGTCATCCTATTGAAATAGAAACCTATAACTAGTCAACAGAATCTAGTGATTACTATTTCATGGTCCGATCTTATGCAAACTCATTACATAGGATGCCTCAACTCGCATGTCACCTACATGAATGCATTAAATCATTGCATTTGTATCAAATACAAATTGGAATGTATCCATAGTGTCACCAGGATAAGGTATCCAGCATTATCCCTATACTATAGACCCTTTAGACTGTATCTTGAACATTGATCTCCATATGTCCTCACATACAGTTCAAGACTCATAAAACAGCCAAGGATGTTAGTTTATTAGATTTAGGATTATTAAGACAAAACAAACAAAAACAATCCATAACACTTATTAGATTTAGGATTATTAAGACAAAACAAACAAAAACAATCCATAACACTTATTGAAATAACACATCATTAGCTCTTTATTAACGATTTAATGACAGTCAAATAATTACATTTACAATCTATGAGTTTTAGGGCATAAAATCCAACACATGTGTCTACATATCTTGTGGTCTCCATCATTAGTTTACAATGTGAGACTCATGCTTAGTCTCGTGGCGGCTTTGCTTCGGCACTACTTTCATCCCCTTTCATATGGTGTTTGCATAAGTCAATATCAAGGTAAACTCCAGCAATGGATAGAACTATAGTTTTCTGTTTTCAATATTGACCTTCCCTTTGGCAAACTTGTTGGGCCAGAACTATAAGATCTAAAATGATGGGTTACACTTACAAGAGCATATTAAAGTTGTTAATGGTGTTTTGACCAAATAATGGTAACTAAACACTATAATTATAAGAGTTATTGTAACGACCCGACTAATACATCCTAATCAAACCATTACTCAATGCATGCAAATTTCAAGAAAAGACTCGACGCTGAGTAATAAGAAAGAAACAATGCTACATACGGAAATTTCTGTTTTATTTAACCCAAGAAATCAATGAATAACCATATAGAAAGAATTTTTGGTTCGGGGTACCCCTAATAAAATCAACAAAATTCCATGAACAGAAAACAAAAAAAAAAAAAAAAAACCCAAAAAAAAAAAAAAAAAATTCCATAAACAGAAAAAAAAAAAAAAAAAAAAAATCCATATACAAAATAAAAGACAAGCCCCAAAAATTTGACAAAAGCTCATAAAAATGCAGTGCTAGGCGGAAGCTACTATGGGTCTCGTGAAGCCATCAGGATCACAAACCTCTGGTGATCCCGAGGGACCACAACCTCTAGTGAACCCGAAGGAACACATCCTCTGGTGACCCCGAAGGACCACAATCTCTGGTGAACCCGAAGGAACACAACCTCTGGTGACCCCGAAGGACCACAACCTCTGGTGAGCCCGAAGGAACACAACCTCTGGTGACCCCGAAGGACCACAACCTCTGGTGAACCCGAAGGAACACAACCTCTGGTGACCCCGAAGGACCACAACCTCTAGTGAACCTGAAGGAACACAACCTCTGGTGAACATCCAACCGACGTAGGGGAGTTACCACTACCCAGTACTCATGACCAATTTAAATTCTCACTCCTTTCCTTCCATGGATTTATACACTAACAGCGTTGTTTACAATCATCTCATAATACAAGCATAAGCATTTCACATACATCCTTTAAAACATAGGAATCTCATGCAAGCATGCTATATCACATGGGCTTAGGAATTTTACTCATCACAGCAACTCAACATATGGCAATTTCACACACATCCTTTAAACATGGGTAAATCATACAAGCATGCTGTCTCAATGGGGCGTAGAAGTTTTACTCATCATGGAAGGTGGTTCAGGTAGTAAAGTCACTTACCTGAGCAATTATATTCACTTATCCACACGGCAGTCTGTTGGAAAGTTCTTGGTCCACCAAGTGTGGCTCAACTTGTAGTTGCTCCAATCCCTTTTTTTTTTTTTTTTACCCAACACAATTCTCGGCCACCTAAGAGAATTTTTATCACATAAGTCTCAAGCATCAACAGTTTAACCAAATTATGCTATAAATTTTCCTGGGTCTGAGGTACTTACTCGAACGTTACCGGTTTGATGACGAGTAATCAGGTGAGTGTTTGATTGAAACCGCAGCGAAGGAGCACTGGGGTGGAAGAGAGAGAAACCGGCGTCGGTGGCGGCTGCCGAAGAGAAAAACCGGTCGCGGCGGCGCTGCAAAGAGAGAGAGAGACCGAAACTGGTCGCGGCGGCGCTGCAAAGAGAGAGAGAGACCGAAACCGGTCGCAGCTGCAGCAGGGGAAGATCGACGGCGTGGCTGGCGGCGACGAGAAGGAGAGACAATCGAGCTGGCGGCGGCGGTCCACTTGCGAGGAAGAAGAAGAAGAAGAAGAAGAGCGGGAAGCCGGTGGCGGAAGGAGAAGGAGAAAACCGGGGGGGGGGGGGGGGGGGGGGGGGGCTGCGCGCGAGAGAGAGAGAAAATCCTTTTTTCTTTTTCTTTTTTTATTTTTATTTTCGCACGCAAATCGAGGCCTATTTATAAAAAAAACCTAATTCCCTATTCCTTCCTTTTTTTCCCCTTTTCTTTTCCAATCAAACAAAATAAAATCAAATAAAATCTTCTACAACCAAGATTTACTTCAATTATCCAATCCCACCAAAATTAATCACCTTATTTTTACTTGCCCCAAGATAAAATTATCTTTTTTTTCTAAATTCCAAATTTTTACTTAGCTCAAATTTCGAAATTTTCCATCTTAGCTTAAATAAAGGCATGAATACATAAAGATAACTATATTTTTATTATTTTTTTTTCTTTTCACACATAATAACTTAAACTTATTTACTAGGAGGATTTACCCCAACGATTTGGGGTTGTTACAGTTATTCTAGTGTAATGTTTGGTTGAGAATGTTTCAATCCAGTGAGAAAGCACTTGACCTACCCTTCAGCGGCACTTGTTCTAAATCACTGGACTATCATTGACATGATTTATAAGGTTCATAAAATTTAATGCTAAATTTGAATGGATATTTGATTGCATGTTGTTAACTAATATATTTTATATATTTCAATGTTGTGTTATTTACTCTCATGATTTTAATTTTGAATTATCAATATAAGTCAAAAATTGAGAAAAAAATATTACTTGGAAAATACAATTGACACTATTTTAATGCGGTGTAATTTTCAGAATTTGTCTTTAATTGAGAGATGTTCTTAAAGTCCCTCTTGCCACTTCATGAATTGTTCATGAACCATGTGATTGATGAATCACAATTGGAGAGAACTTATATTTATCTTCTAATTGACATACTTGATGTCAGGCGTGGAAGATAAAGCACAACACAACCACATATGAGGTGTTGCAGTCAATATAAGCTAAATTTAGATAATTATCTAAATAATCTCAAGATTAAGCTTTAATACCCAAGAAAATAAATTATCTGACTAGAGTTGTAAGGAAACTGTTTCCAAATTAGCTTGGGGAGTCACACAATGAGGAATTAAAGAAAAACAAGAATGAAAGTAAATTTGATTTACTAGACTCTTGGTGGAGAATTAAGATTTGCATCTGGATAGTTGAATAAGAATTCACTATTAAATTTTTCTTTATTACAATTAAATTGTAATTCTTGGAAAATACTTAATGACGTAGAATGGTTTCTACATGTTTGGCACTAGGAATTCCATCTCAGTTAGTGTAGTGGGAGACATGAGTTGTCATATTTGATACTTATGTTGAATGTGGTGGTGCATCGCTATAACAGAAATTCAATTTCTCAAAACTTTATTACTAATTAATTCATAAGGTATGAATGTTTTATGTAATAAAGCATATTTGTAAAAGTTGTTTGAAAATATATTCAGCCTTAAATAAGTACAATTAGTATGTGTTAAAATCTTTAACATATACAAATATTACACCGAAAAATTTAGGACTATTTATTCCAAAATGAAAAAACAAATTATTTTATCCTAAAAAATACTTGGCGTTGGTAATTAAAGTTGATTATCATTAATTTTAATAAAATGACTAGTACTGGTAATTCTCAAGATAAAATTTTTGTACTTCATCTCAGTTTGGATAATCCTTGTCATATTGGATTTGTAGATTTTCTTGATGGGATAAAACCCATAGGATATGAATAGATCCATAAAAGAGACCTACATGTGTAGATAAGAAGATATAGATCTTCAAACTAAGACTTATGGCAAAAAGGTAAAACCTATTGAAAGAAATTAGACTATGGGTTAATTTTCTCACTCGTTACCATAGTTGAGTCTTTTGAGCATTGTTAATTGGCATATAAGATATGTAAAATGAATGTTTAGATTTTTTTATGAAAAGAATTTAAAGAATGCATCTACACAAACGAACTAGGAATTCAACTTTCAAAGATCAAATACAAAGAGTTTGCAAAATTGTATAATTTCATTTGAGAAATGAATTAGACAATTAGGTCTTTGAATATAAGGTTTGATAAAAGTTGTCATAACCTATGACTTTGAACAAATATTAATGATCTTGTATACACAAGAGAATCATTAATTGACAAGTGAATATTTCTCATGTTTTATGTTAATGAATTATTACTCATTATGAATGATGTAATATAACATAAAAATTTGACTACCTAACCAATTAAGGTCATACTGTTAAGTTTATCTCAAGCATCTTACATTTAAATATTTGTCAAATATTCAATGCACAACTTCAAAAGGATATAATGTATCATTCAAATGTGAAGTTAAGTCTAAGGAAGAATATCCTAAGACGCCTCAAGTGTTGATGACATATGATTAATTATCTTCTCTCAGTATGAGATAATTAATGCATAAATGAGACTTAACATACAATTAGTTGGCTATATTGCTTATATCAACGATGTGATCATTGAATAGAAAATTTAAAACTTTCTCAAAGTATCTATGAATAATTAGAAGTTTTGTGTATGTGTTAAGATTTGATGTAACAACCCCAAATCGTTGAGGTAAATCTTGGGTGTAGAAGATTTTATTTGATTTTGTTTTATTTGGTTGGAAAAAAAAGGGGAAAAGAGGAAGGAATAGGGAATTAGGGTTTCTTTTAAATAGGCCTCGATTTGTGTGCTAAAATAAAAAAAAAAGAAAAAGAAAAAGGATCTTCTCTCTCTCGCGCGCGCGCCGCCCCCCCCCCCGGTCCTTCTTCTTCCTTTTCTTCTTCGCAGCGCCGACTTCCTTCTCTTCTTCTTCCTCGCCCCTGGCCCCCCCCCCCCGGTCCTTCTTCTTCCTTTTCTTCTTCGCAGCGCCGACTTCCTTCTCTTCTTCTTCCTCGCAACTGGACCGCCGCCGCCGGCTCGATTGTCTTCTCCTTCTCGTCGCCGCCGACCGCGCCGTCGATCTTCCCCTGCTTCCTCGCGGCTGCAGCGCCGCCGCACCGGTTTCGATCTCTCTCTCTCTCTCTCTCTCTCTTCAGCGCCGATCTCTCTCTCTTCAGCACCGCCGCGGATAGCTCGCTCTCTCTCTTCGGTTTCTCTCTCTGCCGACGTCGGTTTCTCTCTCTTCTGCCGTCGGTTTTCTCTCTCTTCCACCGCCGGTGCTCCTCCGCTGCCGTTTCAATCAAACACTCGCCTGATTACTCGTCACCAAACCGGTAACGTTCGAGTAAGTACCTCGGACCCAAGGAAAATTTATAGTGTAATTTGGTTAAACTGTTGATGCTTGAGACTTATGTGATAAAAAAATTCTCTTAGGTGGCCGAGAATTGTGTTGGGTAAAAAGGATTGGAGCAACTGCGAGTTAAGCCACACTTGGTGGACCAAGAACTTTCCAACAGACTGTCGTGTGGATAAGTTAATATAATTGCTTAGGTAAGTGACTTTACTACCTGAACCACCTTCCCGCCATATGTTTAGTTGCCATGATGAGTAAAACTTCTACGCCCCATTGAGATAGCATGCTTGTATGAATTACCCATGTTTAAAGGATGTGTGTGAAATTGCCATATGTTTAGTTGTTGTGATGAGTAAAATTCCTAAGCCCATGTGATATAGCATGCTTGTATGAGATTCCTATGTTTTAAAGGATGTATGTGAAATGCTTATGCTTGTATTATGAGATGTTTGTAAACAACGCTGTTAGTGTATAAATCCATGGAAGGAAAGGAGTGAGAATTTAAATTGGTCATGAGTACTGGGTAGTGGTAACTCCCCTACGTCGGTTGGATGTTCACCAGAGGTTGTGGTCCTTCGGGGTCACCAGAGGTTGTGTTCCTTCGAGTTCACCAGAGGTTGTGGTCCTACGGGGTCACCAGAGGTTGTGGTCCTTCGGGGTCACCAAAGGTTGTGTTCCTTCGGGTTCACCAGAGGTTGTGGTCTTTCGGGGTCACCAGAGGTTGTGTTCCTTCGGGTTCACCAGAGGTTGTGGTCCTTCGGGGTCACCAGAGGTTGTGTTCCTTCGGGTTCACCAGACGTTGTGGTCCTTTGGGGTCACCAGAGGTTGTGTTCCTTAGGGTTCACCAGAGGTTGTGGTCCTTCGGGGTCACCAGAGGATGTGTTCCTTCGGGTTCACTAGAGGTTGTGGTCCCTCAAGATCACCAGAGGTTTGTGATCCTTCGGGATCACCAGAGGTAAGAGTTCCTTCGGGGCTCCAGAGGTTTGTGGACATCCAAATCCAACTGTAGGGAGAGTATAACCAGTTCCCTATAAAAGTATGTTAGATATGCCTGTCTTAAGACTAATGCACTTAAAGGACTTGGGTGCCAGTATAACCAGTTTCCTATTGAAGTATGTTGACATGCCTGTCGTATGACTAATGCACTTAAAGGACTTGGGTGCCTAGCCCGGCTCCGGTAGTGCTGAGTAATATAATTGCTCACCCTTTCATCTTATATTTTTTTTTCAGGTAAGGGAAAGAACGTGCTGGCGAATGACAAGAGGAATCCTTGATGGCTTCACGGGACCTGTAGCAGCTTCCGCCTAGCACTGTTTTTTTTTTTATAAGCTTTTGTCAAATTTTGTTTGAGGCTTGTCTGCTATTTTGTAAATGTTTTTTTCTGTTCACGGAATTTTGTTGATTTTATTAGGGGTACCCCGAACCAAAAATTCTTTCTATATGGTTATTCATTGTTTTTCTTGGGTTAAATAAAACAGAAATTTCCATAAGTAGCATTGTTTCTTTCTTATTACTCAGCGACGTGTCTTTTCTTAAAATTTGCATGCATTTGAGTAATGGTCTGATTAGGATGTATTAGTCGGGTCGTTACATTTGATCTTTCACAATATACACTGGGTCTTACAAAGATTTAGAGAAATCTCTAGTAAGATCAAATTTTTATCCTACGTAGTGGTGATTGGTACACAAGACATTTGTTTTTGCTTCTAAAGCAAAACTTTGTGTAGCCATAAAATATACTTACAATTCTGAAAGTGTTTCAATTATGAGTAGTCTATCACATTTTACGAGATAATAGTGGTGCAAAGGCTAAGACTAAGGATATTAGTTGACACCAACTTCTAGGATAAGGTATATTGGGAGAAAGAATTATGGTAGTGACCAAGATGATGTTGAATGACATATGGTTTAATTTATATTAAAAAAAAAAAAAAAGACTCTCAAGGCTAAAGTGCATGAGAGTCACCCTAGAATGTCTAGGATTGTTGGGATTTGTGCCCTAAAACCTTGTAATTGATTAGTTAATTGATTAATTTAATTATTAATTATGCGGTATTAATTTATCCATTAACGAAAAAAATTCAAGGTTATTACATGAAGTCTAGAACATGTATGTGGTTGACATACGGGTGGATCATGTTCAAGAAATAACCTAAAGGTCTATAATATATGAATAAGATTGGGTGTCTTATCCTGGTGACACTATGGGTACGACCCACTTTGTAATAGTTACAAATAGTTTGATCCAAACCGTTCATGTGGAGACATGTGAGTGGAGTGTCCTATATAAAGAGTTTGTATAAGATCGGACCGCAAAATATTTAATCTCTCTTTGTAAATCCGTTAATTGATGAGATTAATATTTCGTAGGATGATCATGTGTGATTCGATCTTAATTCTGAGTGACTTATGAACTCTTATCTGTGAGGTCGACCCTTTGATTTGCATGGGTGAGAGTGACCCAATTTGCCGACTTAATAAGCCTACCATTTTGGAGATTTGATTAAATTGAGACCTGGGAACATAACTTCACAAGATGAAATTCACTCCTTCCTATATAGGGTAAGTAGATGAGTAGTTCCTTTAAGTGTTGATCTCGGGTCTTAAACAAGGGGCCCCGCCCTCTCACTGGCCTGAGAGAGACTAAGTTTGATTGGACAATAAACAAATTGTTCATTAGAGAAATCAATGGTACTAAAAAAAAGGAGATAATTACGAGCTAAAACAGACATTTGACCCAACTATAATTATGATCAACTCGTGAAAGATTAATTTGCTTAAATTGATTCTATCCATGGACTCAATTTGTCCTACGTGCATAAGAGTTCAACTATGGGTATATAGTGCATTGTCTTGTAGTTAATAAATGAATAATAATTTAATTAAAGAGTTTAATTAATTAATCTTGAATTATTGGAGCTTATAATCTGTAGGTCCATAAGGTCCCCTTGCTAGCTCACCACGGACCAAAAATGATCAACTATGTTGAAAGAAAAAATTGAAATGTTCAAATTTACGAGAAAAAATATTAATTGCATTAGATACAATTAATTACATAATTTTCTAAAGTTTATTTGAATAAAATTCAAATTATAACTTTATAATATGAAGAATTAATTTATTTGAATGAGAGAAAATTAATTAATTAATTTAAATTGGATTCAAATAATTAATTATTTAATTTGAATGAGATCCAAATTAAAGATTACGCAGAAAATAAGGATTTAAATAAGATTTAAATATTTTAAACCATTTAATATCAGATATTATTTGCATAAATATTTATTAACATTGGATATTATTAAATATTTATAAATCTTTACAGAAGAGTTATCCCAATAAGATTAGGAGTAATTCTAGAAGAGGGTCGTTGGGAATCTTCACAGAACACACTTCCTACAAAAATAATCTCTACGATTACTTTAAAACTCATTCTCTAGAAATTCTTCCAATTTTCTTTGAAAGGTTCTAAGAAAATTCTTTTCTTATCCCTCTATTCTTTTCGGAACGGTATCCTTGCCAAAGTCATAGCAAGGAAGATATTTTGGAAAAGAATGATTACAAGGAGAAAACTATTGGTTCGAGGAGAATATTTTGTTGAAATTATAGATCGGCAAAAGTATATTACTTAACCTTTTGTTAACTTTTTGAACTTTTAATTCTTTTCAAAAATCAAAGAACGTGATTACACACTTTTGAGGGATTCAATTTTCTTTAAATTCCCGCGTGTTTCTTCTCTTTTCTTACCTTGCATATGCAATTTACCCACTTGATTTGCAGATCGCCATGGTTTCTTCATAAAGAACTTCAACATCTTCTTTTTCTTTCTTGACAGACCGATTCCATTTCCTTTGGGTATTACAAAATTCTCTGCATAAAAAACAATAAAATATTGCATGAGATACGTGTATAAAGGATAGCCACTATTCTTTACATCTGGCAAAGCTTATTTTCATAATTCTTTGTCATATGGGCTTCAGTTTTTAGCCCAAATTAATCCAACAGATTTGTTTCTTTATATGTGTATAGTGCAGATTTCCTATTTTGCTTTCCTATCCTTATCCTTAGCCATATATTTTGCACCATGTCAGGTATGATAGAATAATGTTAGATGATGAATAGATTCTGCATAATACTTTTTCTTTAATTATCTGTTAGTGTGTATGGCAAATTTTGTGGCTTGCCTTCCTTTTCTTTGCAGAGATTCGTCTTCCTTTGTTGAAAATTTTCTCAAACCACGTATATATTGTGATGTTATTTATTTTTTAGGGTTAGCCCTTTATTTTGAGGAGGGTAGGTGTTAAGGGTTTGAGAGTTTTGTTCAAAGAAAGATACCTAAATGCAACATTTTTTTATTCGAGTGTACATCGTTGTTGAGAGTGTTGCTGATTGTTTACTAAACTTGAGCAGAGTATAATCATTGTTTGCGTGTCACTATAAGTGAAAAAAAGTTTATCGCATAATTAGGGAAAACCTAAGTTCCATTGCTTCGAGGGAATCTCATATTTACTAAGCTTGAGAGAAGCTTATTCATGAAGGTGAGGGGAGCTCACACTTATTCGAGCCTAAGTACGTTGTATTAACGGGATCTCATACAAAATTTGGGAGAGACTTTATTGTAGAAGTGAGGGGAGTCTCAATTAAAATTGAAGAGTAAGTTGTATTTGAGTCACCGAAAAAAGAGAGTCTCTAAGATAAATACTTCGTTGTAACTACTACACTCTTCATATAGTAAAGTTTCTTTCTACTCGACACATCACCCCTAGATGTAGGTGATATTGCACCGAACTAAGTTACCAATTTCTGTATCTCTCTTTCTTTACTATTATTGTTTGATATTAATTTATTTTGTTTTTTATTCTATGTTAGATCCATTTTATCTTTATCCAATGGTTGACAAGTTGGTCGTTTGAATAAAGATAAATGCAACTTTAGTATGTTTGGTTGGATAGGCAGCAATAAATAAGGCGAATAATTCTCCATTTTGTAATGAAAACAAATGAGAAATAACACAAGACAGGACAATAGCTAAACCTTTTCTATACTCCAAAGGGACAGGGACAGTGTATGATCTTCTTCTTCCTATTCAAACTGTAACCCATGGTTAGTAGGTTAATGTTAATAACTTTTGTTATCTCATCGTTGCTTGAATGATAAATACAGCTAATTATGGAGGGAGAACTTTTACAAAGAGTATTAAGTACTAAAATTACTCCTTGTCTAAAAAATGTTCTTTCTTCATGCCATAGATAGAAAAACCATTCATTAAGATTCACAATTTATAATTATTTAGGCTTCATTTTGTAACCATTTTGTTTTTTGTTTTTGTTTTTGAAAATTAAGCATATAAATACTACTTTCACCTCCAAATTTTTTCTTTTATTGCCTAGTTTTTATCAATAGTTTAAAAAATCAAGCCAAATTTTGAAAACTAAAAAAGTAACTTTTAACAATTTGTTTTTGTTTTTGGAATTTGGCTAAAAATTCAACCATTGTACATGCAAATCATTGTAAGAAATGTAGATGAAAAAATGTTAATTGTCAAAAACGAAATGGTTATCAAACAAAGCCTTAATTTTTTGTTTTTGAAAATTGATTTTATAAACATTGTTTCTACTAATGAATTTATTGGTTTTGCATTATCAATTTTCTATTCATGTTTTCAAAATCAAGGTAAGTACAAACTAAAAAAAGTAATATTCAAAAATTTGTTTTTATTTTTAGAACTTGACTAGAAATTCAAGTATTTCCTTGAGATAGATGAAAACTATAATAGAAAAGTTGGAAGGATAAACAAGCCTAAATTTCAAAAATAAAAATCATTATCAAACGGAACCTAAATTATTAAGATAATGATCTATATTAACCTACTCGTTTTTCTTGCGAGGCTCACAAGAGAGAATTTATCATAAAATTAAAAGTACTATTGAAGCCCATTCAAAACCCATGGTAAATAATATACTTACGTTATAAAAAAAAATTTGTTAAATTACAAGTTTTGTCTCTATGATTTTATGATTTGGACAAAATTAGAATTTAGTTCCTTCTTAAATAGTCATATTAATGAGAATTTTATTCTTCCTAAATAGTCATATTAATGAGAATTTTATTCAACCATGATGATTGTTTAAGAAGTTATCTCAAACCATAAAAATATAACTTTTGAAATAATATGTACTAATTTTAACTTTAAAAAAAAAAATTCTTTTTTAATTTTAAAAAGAGTAGCTACTTACAACTGAAGATTAATTATACAACCACGTTTTATACAGAAAGATTCGATATACAGATCAGTAATGGCAAAATTAGACATCATTGAATTCTTTTACCATATACTAAATGAGAAAAATAGGAAAAAAGACGAATGAAAAGTGAAGTGGAAGTAACAAGAACCCACTGTTTAGTGTTGAGTGCTTCACCCACAAGTGGTTTCAGTTTCACAAGAACCAAAGTTGTCTTCTTTTAACAAATATTTTAAAGAATTCCGGTCATTTTGTTCTTCCATCGCCAATTTTACTACACCCCACCAGGGGATATGGTGGGCCAATCAACGCGTACCGCCGAAGAAGGCCATTTAGGGTTTTCATTTCTCATTTTTACTTTCTTTCTACTTTTGTGTCTTCCCAGTTCGGCTCCTCAAAGATCAATGGAATCCAGGTTTGGTAATCGCTTCAAAACCCACATACCAGAAGCCACCAACATCCACAGTACTCTGTTTTATTGTGTTGATTGAAGGATTTATGGCCTCTCATTCTGGTGCCGTTTTGGATTTTGCTGATTAGGTTTTCTGGGTTTTGATTTGGGGAATGGTGGGGATTTGAGGGCATTCTGTTGATTGTGGATGGAGAATTGGAGGAGAAGAAAATGGGGTTTGTTGTTGCATTTTGGATCTGTGATTGATGATTGTGTTTTGATTTGGGGCAAAGGGGAAATATGTTGGATTTTCCTGGGACTCCAGGGACATTGACTGGGTTTGTGTTGAGGATTTTGCAGTGTGTTTTTGCTGCTGGGTCTATTGCTTCCATGGCTACTTCTGTTGGCTTCTATAACTTCACAGCTTTTTGGTATTGATTGATTCTTACCCTTTTCTTCTTTTGGCATGATTAGTATTGATTGTATTTCAAATGAATATTCCTCAAGGGGTTTTTTGGAGTATTGTATGACTGGTGAATCTTTGATTGAATTAGATATTTTGGGAATGCTGCTGCTTAGTCTAATCCTATTTGTGATCCTTGCCTTTTAGTGGTGGTTTGGCTGCTTTTGGTTATGGCTTTTTCATTGCTCCCTTGTAAGTTTGAAATAGCTATAATTTGAAAAGGGCACTCCATTTGAGCTTTGATTTTTGAAACCTTTGAATAATTTGTACAGGGAATTTGGGGTTTTAAGGTGGGGGTGGGATTATTGGTTATTTTCTATTGTAGGAGTTCCAAGAGCTGTTTTTGCAGAGCTCCCAAGAAGCCTCTTGCATTCTTGAGCTTAGCATTTGCTATGTCTATTCTTCTTCATTTTGATTCATTTAATGTGGGAAGATTTTGTTTCAAGTTCAATTTAGTTTCTTTCTCAATAACCATTTTCATGTTTTACATTAACTCATAACCATTCCTTGAGAAATCAGTGAAGATAATTGTGTAGAAGAAACTGTGGGTTGCCTTCTGACACCGTATAAACATACTTGTCTAGCTCGTTCGCAATTGAGATGAAATGTACATTTGCCCGTCATTACATACAACTCCGTGCCTTTGCTGTATTTTTCTTTCAACTACTACTCTTGGTTGCTTGAGAATGTTATCGTTGCTCATTGGATATAATAAAATCTGTCAAAATTTGAGATGATATACGACATGAATTGTAACTCCTAGTTTATAATTCATTCATGATTTGCAGCTATGTGATCGCATCGATGGGTCTGCAAGTGACTTGGAGTTTTATGCTGGCATTGTTAGATGCATATGCAATGTTAAGAAAGAAGATGCTTCACAATCCTATTCTGGTCAGCCTCTTTGTTGTTGGGGATTGGGTGAGAATTCTGAGTTGCTTAAGATTATATTTTGTGATTACTATTAGGGAAGTTCATCCATTTATCAGTTCAATGGTTTGCAGGTGACAGCAACATTGTCTCTCGCTGCAGCTTCCGCTTCCGGAGGGGTAGCCGTATTGTTCTTCAGCGACTTGGGACACTGCAGTTTTGGGGATGAATGCCGAAAGTTCCAAATCTCTGTTGTCTTAGCTTTCCTAAGCTGGATAACCATAGCCATTTCGGCTCTGATTATGCTCTGGATACTGGCTGCAGTTTGAATACATATTCATACCACGAAAGTTTCACGTGATTTTCTTACATCTGTTTAATCTTTGTTCATTTTTTTGACATAGAAAGGGAATCAAGATATGTGAATAGAGTGATGCGAATGAGCAGTTTGTTGAAAAAGAATTGGTTTTCCCCCCCTTCATTCTAATGAAACTTTAGAGCATTACAGAGTATAACAGTAGGGGTTGGGCTATTTGGTGTTTTTGTTCGGTTAATTATTGTTGAGCTATATTCATGTATATGTATTTGGTTGAGCAGTTGGTTGATTATTTTAGCCACTTTCATCTGTCCGAACTGCCAAGTGGCAACTGCTGAATGGCTGCACATTCAATCTACTTTGAAAATAAGAGGTATTTGTTCTATTCACTGTGGCTGGATTCTAAACTATGAATCAAGTGAAAATGCTGCACCTCAATGAAGCACTTTGTGAAAGAATATGGTTTAAACTTTAATGTGTTGTTTGTGTCACTTGCATTCTTCAAGATGGAGTGCACATTTAGATTACCATGTTTGTTTCACAATAATGTAAGACGCCTTAGATGCCTAAATATTTTTGGGCATCTTAAGATGTCCTCACGACGTCTTCAGAAAATTAGATGCCCACTTGAAACATGGGGTTTTCTGAATTCCTATGTTGAGAGCATACCATTTTTACTTTTTTATCCTTCATTTTTTTTTTTTTTTGTCTCGTTCCCCTTATATCACTATTCTTTATTTGTATTTTATAATTAAGATAAATATTGTCTACTATATATATATCACTTTTTTTTTTTTGTTATATTGCAGTTGTTTTTTTATTTTTTTTTAGAAAGATATTTAAATTTAAATGTAAATTAATATTTATTTTATACAAAAATTTTACATTCATATATATTATTTTATTGAGAAAAATAATATACAAAAATAATATAAACAATATTAATTTAAAAAGAAATTCAATTTAATAAAAATTTATGGTTTATGAGTTCAAATTATATTAAATTAATTATAAATTCATGAACAATCATAATGGAATTATTGGAATATTATGTAAATTTAAGACAGTTTTTACTAGAAATCTCAAGAAACAAACATAGTTATCCAAATATTTTCAAATATCTATAAAAATATTTCTACAAAATAAACATAGTTATCTACAAAACTCGAACATTTGTTATTTCAGACATAGATTTTGATTATCTACATTCTAAAAAGAACATACGATCCCTAAGGGTGGTCTTGTATGAGGGAATTGGTAAAGGCACGTGATACCCCTTGGTTTGCGAAAATGAGAGCATGAGATTAATTTTTTTCCACACATTCTTTATATCCATGGACAACGATTTTCTACACCCTTATAATTAATAATCTTATTAAAATTATTATTTGATTTTGAATTAATGGATTTTGTATCAATACTTTGATTTGTTTTTATTATATTAGTAATTAATAGATTTTAAAATTATATAAAATTCTCATAACTAATTCCATAAAACTAAGTACAAGCATCATTTGTTTCTATAGAATTATGACATAGTGATATTTAGTTTCTTACAATATTATTTTTAGGCATCATTTATTGTTGGGTATCTATAATACTTTAAACCAAACTACTCTTAAAGTCTAAACTTGTGTTTCTCTATTACTTTTTTCTTTTTTTCTTTTTTTTTTTTTTTTTGTCCGGTAAATCAATTATACTTTGGTTGCTCCTTTATCTTATTACGAATTACTTGTAAGGTAGAATAACTTTTTGTAAAATGCTTTTTGACTAGTTAAAAACTTGTTCTATTGGTTAACCAAAGTTATTCTAATATATAATGTATTTATGAGTTCAGCTTTATGAGCTTTACTTTGAATCAGTTCATATACTATAAGTTTATGTCTAAGGTTATAATAACTGACTTTTTGTTTCCTCTTCTTCTTCTTCTTTTTTTTACTTACCCTTACCCTATTCTTTCAAGATCGCAATATTAATCTTTGACCTTTTATAACATTTTACAATCATATTTAAAATAAAAACTTTTTTACAATGGCAACTTAAAATAGAAATTGAGACCTAAAACACTATGAGTCAGATATGAATTCTTTGTTGGAGAATGTAATTATTTAGGCAACGAATAAAATCGTTCTTGATTTTTTGGTTGAGAGAATCATACGCAAAATATTATCAAGAATTGGATTCATTCCCAAGTGAGTTAAATTCTATAAACACATGCAACAAGTTTCTCTTCCTTCATTGTCTTGTAACCGAATCTGTCCATTGTTATTTTAATATTAAAAGAAAAACAAAAAACAAACTTATTTTCAATATTTTGCTAAAAAAATTTCCCCTTTACCATACATACTCAGAAATTGCCAAAATCAACCAAATGTATGTAAACCTTCAATTTAATTTAATATGCTATTTCTACTAAAAGTTAACTTAAATCTTTCCATATGTACTCAACTCTAGAGTTAAATCAATATTTTCAAATATTCTAATTAGCCAAAAATAGTTTGATGAGTAAAGTAAAAGGAGGGTATTTATTCGCTATTTGAATTTGGAATCAGTAATGCAAGAAAAGGAATAGGATTGTGACAAGTACTGAGAATCATGTTGATATTTGCAAATAAGTTGTTGTATATATGTGAACACTCTGGAACTCACCTCAATTAATTAATTGTACAGTGAGGCACCGCCATGAGAATGAACGTTTGTTTGTTACGAGTGTTTTTCAGTAGGTTTAAGCCACACATCCTCATAATCTTTACTCAGTTCGGCTACACGTTTTTGTATTTTTTTACGGATGCTTCCTTCAAGCATGGTTTGAATCCTCACGTTTACATCACTTATCGACAAATCGTCGCTACTATCGCCTTCTTTCCCTTTGCTTATTTTCTCGAAAGGTACGTACCCTTTTATTATCATCTCAAAATTTAAGTGAATCAAAATTATTTTGATATATATATATATTGGTTTATGTAGGAAATCAAGACCAAGAATCACCGTGGCACTATTCTTGGAGATTTTTGTTCTTTCGCTTATGGGGTAAGTTTTGATTCATGTCATACATATAATCCATTTCTTAGAGATCAAAATGATATATAATATAATAGTGCAGGGTGACTTTGAGTCTCAACATGTACTTTGCAAGCTTGAGTTACACGTCTCCCACCTTTATCTCATCAGTGATCAACACTGTAGCTGGCTTGACGTTTATAATTGCGATTGTGCTCAGGTTCGATTGTTTCAATTTTCACAAATTTAAGAAACAAAACCGTTATCAAATGAGTTTTACCACACTAACACTCCTTTTCATATGGGCAGATTGGAGGTTGTTGACCTTCAAAATTCAAAAGGAGTAGCAAAAGTTTTGGGGACATTGATTTCATTGGGTGGTGTGATGATAATGACTTTCTATAAAGGACCTATAATTAGACATATATGGCATCCTTTCATCCATATTCAACACAAAGCTACTAATCTTCATGAGGATTGGCTTAAGGGTTCACTTCTTACTGTTTCAAGCTGCCTTTCTTGGGCCATTTCCTACATTATGCAGGTCCCTAATCCTAATTTTTCTTCACCAAAGTAATTATTTGAGATGAAGCTAAAATCATTGTTGAACTTTCAAACTTAAATTTACAAATTAACATGTACATTCTAAATCCTTCCTTTAACACACATTAGGATTAAGTTTGATCTTTTTAATATTATTCTAAAGATTTTCTTTGATTTTTTGTTTCAATTACTCACAAGAGCCTCACCATTGTTTATTATAAGAGTGTCTCATTAGCATTTCCATTAGTTATTTAACGTAGGGTTAACTTGGTGTCCAAAATGAATGATTTGATAAGCTTTTGAAATTCAGGGATGAAATTAATTTTTTGTCCAAACCGTACAATTTACAATAAATTCTTACTCATCCATCCTACAAACCATTCTAAATAGTTGTATGTTACGACTAAGTTTAATCTTTTCAATATATTGTTTACCCAACGAAAAACGCAGGCATTTACTTTAAAACGATACCCGGCACAGCTATCGCTAATGACATGGATGAACCTGATTGGAGCAGCACAATCAGGTGTGTACACAGTGTTGACACAACACAAGGCAGGAGTTTGGAATGTTGGATTCAACATTGATCTGTGGACCATTATCTATGCTGTAAGGAAACTAAGCAAATAATGAAAGCAATAAGGCTTCATAATTAGGTTTAATAATGGTTATTAATTAATTAAAAGTAAAAATCCCTTGAATTGTTGTTGCAGGGAATTGTGTGCTCAGGTTTGATAATATATATACAACTGTGGTGCACAGAAGAAAAAGGCCCAGTTTTTGTGACAATGTACAATCCACTTTCTGCCATTTTGGTTGCCCTTTTAGCTTACTTTGTTTTTGGACAAAACCTTTACTTCGGCAGGTAAACAACTTCTAACTACAACAAAATCAAATCACTTCATCAAATAAATTTCTACTTAAATTCTTTAAACTTTTAATAAATTAAGCTTTCGAAAACTATTTATTTTCGCTCCACTTATTAAGGTGCTGTGTTTAGTCTTTCGTTTTCGAAATTTATTCTTTTTTTTCTCCTAAATTTTATACAATAGTTTTTACATTTCTTCAAAAAAAAAAAAAAAATTAAAAAAAAAATTGAATTTTTTGTTGAATTTTAAAAACAAAACAAATTTGAAAATTACTCTCTTTTTTAGTTTTCAAACTTTGTCTTGATTTTTTAAAATACCGGTGGAAAGTGGATAATAAAATAAAAAAAACTATTGATAGAAGTATTGTTTATAAGCTTGATTTTAAAAAAACAAAGAATAAAATCCCAAATAGTTAGCAAAAGGAACATTAGTTTTGAAAATCTTGTTTGGTTTTTTAAAATAATAACAAAATATAGAAACTTATAGATAAAAATAATATTTACAAGCTTAATTTTTAAAAACTAAAAAAATAATTAGAACTATTTAGTTATTAACTAGAACTTAAACTATACATTTTAATAATATTGAATTTAACTTCAATTTTGTGCCCAGCTTCATGACATACATTTACATTTTTTTTAAATTAAATGAATTTATTAGATATAAAAATGGTAAATCTAGACACCTTCAATTTTATGTCTAAAGTAGATTTGTAAATTTTTTTTAGATAAATGCTGAATATGACTCAATATATGGACACATTTTAAAGTTTAGAAATTAATTAGATAGAAAATTAAAAATTTGGAAGGTTATTAGATATTTTAAAATAATGTTTATAATTGTAATAATGTTTTTATTTGTGTAGCATTGTTGGTGGAGGTGTTGTCATCATAGGGCTGTATTTGCTGTTATGGGGCAAACAAGATAAACAGAAGCTTCAAAATAAGTCACCACTGGAATCTGATTCATTGCATCAAACTTTCAAACAACCTGATTTGCAAATTGGTCCCTAACCAGCTCCCAATAAATTAATTAAGCATGTTTTACAATTTGAACTTTAGTGGGTTTAATTATCTATATATATAAAATGAAGGAGATGTGTGACCTAAACGTTTACATGGTAAGCTTCTTCGAAAATATTATTTAATATAATCGCTACATTTTTGGATTGCACTCTATTGATCTCATGAATGTAACATGAAATTGTGGACTTAAAAACGTTATATATATATAACTATTAAAAGAAGATAACAAATAGTTGCAGTGAATGTCAAATGGTATATGATTATTACACATTTTAAGATAGGCCAACAATAGTGTTACCATTTATCTCTGGGTTCCATTTTTTTTTTTTTTTCTTTTTCTTTTGGTTTAAATCTCACATTTTGGCTCTAGACTTTTATGTCTATTTCATTTTAGTCAACTAAATTTAAAAATGTGTATTTTAGTATTTGAACTCTAGAAAGTCAACTATTTTAGTGCTTAAACATAATGGAGAAAAAAAAAGTCATTTTTGTTATTGTTATTATTTAACCAAGCTATAACCAAAATTTTGTCACATAATATATACTTACAAAATACATTTTTTTAACCAAACTATTTACTAATTTAAGAGTTTTTTAGTACAACAAAAATGAGAACGAGGATTGATCTACCTTCAAATTCAAAACTATCTAGCTCTAATATATCTACCTATTTAGTATTTTTTTTAGTGCAACAAATATGAGAATGAGAATTGAACCTCCGAACTTATGGGAGGGAAGGTAGTGCATGCCAATTAGTATACCAAGTTTGGATATAAAGATCTTGAATCTCTAATTATATAGGTGACACTAAGCTAAATTCATATTGGGATGCCCATTTTGATTTTGTACCTCACTTTCATCCAAAGAAAACATAATGGACAAAAAGAAGTCACAACCAATGAATTTTGGGTCCATTTTGTTCTTCTTTTTTTGAAGATCAAATCAACGGTAAAATATATAGTTAAAGTATAATAGTAGTTACAATTAGACTCTCAAATTTTTAATTATAAAAATTAGGCTCTTAAATTTTTCCTAATGTTAAAATTGGATCTTCAAACTTATGATAATTATAGAAATTAAACCCTCCCAATTTTATTATATTAACATTTTCTTGCTTAGTTTTATGTTTGATGACTTATTTACAGTAATGAAATTTAGATTCACTCTAGTTTGAAGGGGTGATAACAAAAAGCACCCGTAAAGTAAAATTTTACCACTCAAAACCCCAACAAATCAAAATCGAAAGGAAAAATTTTCCACTAAAATCAAACAAATATCAACAATATGCTATAACCTACCTCCCCAAATTACAAATTACAATGATGAAAAATCATTTTTAAGAAAAAACAGAGGATTTTAAGGTTGAAATTGAATGGGCAAAACTGCATTTCTAGATCCTCTGCCACTCCCAAAAGAAAAGAAAGATCTTCGTACTCTGCTACTGCAACCCTCAACCTCAGCCCCATTCTCACCGCCACTCTTCTGCCGCACCGCCGCTTGCACCGCCATATATAGCTGCCGGTCGCTAGATGAATCCATCGAAAACGATCTTCTAATCGGCTGCACTATAAACTCCTCATCCTTCTCCCTAATGTCAATACATTCATCCCCCATACTCGTAACCTTCTTAAACTTCCTCTTCGATTCCGCTGCATCGCCGGACCCCAACGCCGGAGGACCGCGGCGATCGAGATTCCGACCCAGTTCAATCACAACGAAATTCTCATCGGCGGCAGAAATGGGGCTGCCGGTATTGAGGGCCGAATCTCGAGGGGGAGGGGCTTGATCGGTTGGAATCAGCCAATTTTGAGCTGAGATTGAGGTTCTGCAAAGTGGGCAATTGGAATTATTCTGAAGCCAAATGTCGATGCAATCAATATGAAAGAGATGGCTACAAATCGGAATTTTTCTCAGTTGCTCCTCCGTTTGAAACTCCGTCAGACAAACGGCGCATTCGCCGCCGCTGGTGATTTCGTAAGTGGGTTTTTTGTAATTAATCAGTGGGATTGATTGGATCGTTGATGGGTCTAACCCACGTGGCTCTGCTGGCTGCCGGAGTATTAAAGTCTCTTCACGGCGGCGGGAGAGAGAAAACCGGCGGAGGATTTCTATTCGTTGCCAGTTGAGACAGCATTTTATGACGAAGATGTAATAGCTAACGAGTAAAAACGCGGTGGCGCAGATTCCGATGACGGCGACGGCGATGATCGGAAAACTGGAAACAGAGTTGGAAGAATGAAGGGGACTGGTGGAGGGAGAGATGAGGGCTTGGGCCATTAATGGGAGAATTTTGAGAGGAAAATTGGAGTTACAGAGTGGAAGGGACTCGGTTTGAAAAAGAAGGGGAAACTTGGAGAAGACGAAGACAGAAATTTGCAAGACTTTTTTATTTTATTATTATTTTTTCTTTTGGGGAGCTTAGAAAAATTTGTGTTTGTCTTGAAAGTTGTGTACTTTGATTACGTAATCGAAACTTATATTAATATGTGGGTTGCACGATGAACATTAATTTAAATTTTTTTTTTCCTCTCCTTTAGTTATGATTCAATTATGATTTATCGATATATGATTAGACTATGTTTTTGGTTTCCTAACTAAAGATCATTTCTTTATATGTTTCAGTTTTTTTTCCAATAATGATACATTAATAATACCCGCTTAAATACATCTATTATCATTTTTGGTGTGATTTTATCTCGAAATGGTTAATAGAAAGAAAAGATTTCTTTCTATTCAAGAAAGTTAACAATTAAAAAAAATATATATAAATATTTACCAATATAGTAAAATTTTACTATTTATTTGTCATATACTATTATATATGTTTATCTATGTCATGGTAAACACAAATAATAGTATATTGCGATCTATTATAAATAGACTGCGATATTTTGTTATTATTTATAAATATTTTCAACAGTCTTGTCATTCTAAATAATTTCTCTAAAAAAATTTTAAATAATTTTTACTTTTTCTAATAGGTAAAATTTATATACTTAGTTTTCAACCCGTAATTTTTTTTTTTAAGAAAATATAATGAATACTTTAGACACAGATTTAGAACTTTAGGATCTTAGTAAAAAAAAAAAAAAATTTAACTTATCTCTAATAAATCAATTAAAGTGAAATTTCAAATTTAAAAGTTTCTTATTAAACCTAATACTAAAAGTGGGCTATTAGACTAATGTTAGGAGGGAATTGCCCGAATAAAATGTTTATATCTTAGATTGTCACTCAAATTATATGGATATATCACAAATTTGCAATTAATTTTTTTTCCCTAAAGTGATTCGAATCCTCTAGCTTTTTTGCTAGCGTATAAGGTAACATAAAGTTCCACCCTAATTATCATTGGTGTTGACATTTAGTTTATATATAGATATATTTTAAAGATTTCGTCCATTTTGATATATATATTATTAACTACAAGAGAAAATAATTCGAATATATATTTATAAAAAAGATGCTAATTACTAAATCTATGTTCTCTTAGAAGGAAGAAAAACTATGTACATGTATAATCCTGTGAAACTTATAAAAATGCTTAAAATGACATTTATAAATAATTAATTTAAGGCCCATTTGATTACGTAATTTTATTTTTTTATTTTATGTATTTAAAAATTATTCATGTTTTCTCTCAATTTCTTTCCTATAATTTCTTTCTCTTCAAAATACATACATGCAAATTTTTAATCAAATTCTGAGAAAATAGGAAAAAAAAAGTTTAAAATTACTTTTCAAATTTGACTTAAATTTTGGTGACACTTTCAAAATGTAAATAGTCCCATAAAGAAACTATAAACTAGTACTTATATATTTAATTGATGAAAAAAAATAATTGAGAAGAAAATGATTATCAAATAGAACATTTGAGAATTTAATTTATATACACTTATTTTAAACGCAATA
Source organism: Citrullus colocynthis (assembly GCA_031780015.1). Classification (NCBI taxonomy): domain Eukaryota; kingdom Viridiplantae; phylum Streptophyta; class Magnoliopsida; order Cucurbitales; family Cucurbitaceae; genus Citrullus; species Citrullus colocynthis. The sequence continues at coordinate 453,269 of QLSR01000298.1, forward strand.
TATTTTCCATTCTTAGAAGTCTAAAATGCAAGAATCAAAATTGGCGGAAAGTGGTTAAAAAAATGAAGGAAAAGAATCAAACATAATCATTAATATGTTTAGGCATCAAACCAATTGGGATACAAAATAAAAAAAAATATATAAAATAATTCAAATATATTCTTCCTTTGGTTAACAATGCATCAAATACTTCAAATTAATAAAAAAAGTTGTTTTTAAATATGGCAAAATAGTCAAATTATTTATAAATATAAATAAATTTCATTAATTATCCCTATATATTTATAAATAGTTTGATATCTTTTCCATTTATGATAATTTTCTTTTTTTTTCAAATAATTTCTCTTAACAATCTTAATTCTAAAACTAAAGTATTTTAGCTAACTATGAGTAATTTTCTTTGGACGAGATTATTTTAAGAGAACTATTTTTTTTTTTTTTTTTTTTGGTTCTTTTGGAATGCATTCCTAACTTAATTTTCACTTGTTTGGTTTAAGAAATTATTTTAAATGGCAAAATTACTGAAAATATTTATAACTAATAGCAAAATACACAGTCTGTCTGCAATAGATCGCAATAGACTACGTAGCATAGATAAGCTAAATATTTTGGTTCCTTTTCTACATCCGAAAAGAACCGCTTGATTTTGTAGCTAGATTCTATAATATCATGATTAAGTTTGAATATGTATACATGGCTAGATTAAAAATAATAAGGGCATTTAATTTTTATTTTTTTTAAGTTAATGATATTAATACAATATTGTTTGAAAATTTATGAGTATTTTTGAGATGAGATATAGTATCGGTTTCGTCCTTATGGTACAATTTTGATTTTGTTTATAAAAGTTTTATGGATACTATTGAAAATTTTGAAATCTTCGAGGATACTTCCTATAATTTAGCCTATATATTTTGTTGGTTGAATATTGTTTGACTTATTAACAAGTTTGTAGGGGATTTCTCAATTTAATGATTTTTTAATAAGTGTCGTGTGTTTAATATAGTGGTTTTAGATGATTAAAAGAAAGTTGTTAAAAATATCATAATAAATAAAAAGCAGTTAAAAAAATTGGATTAATTTAGAAAAACGTTTTTCTTGAGATAGATGGATTATAAAAATAAAATAAAATAAAAAATAAAGTGTTTAACTAAAATCTTCAAAATATTTGATACTAATTATATACATATTTACCAAAAAATTAAGGGATGTTTTCAAATATAACAAGTTGAGCCAAATTATTTATAAATATAGAAAAAAAAAATTGTGTATCAACGATAGATTGTGATAGACTTCTATCACTTGAGCGATAGACCACGATAAACTTCTATCTCTCAAGCGATAGAAGTCTATCACGATATATACAGTGAAATTTTTATATATTTATAAATAATTTGATATTGTTTTATTTATAATAATTTTCCTAAAATTAACTATATGTCTGTGTTTAACATTTGTTTTCACCTCATTCAAAACACACAAAAAGAAATTATAAGCTTAAATATAAAAAATGAAATAATTTTTTTAAAGAAAAAGTTAGACTAAATTTATAATTTAACCTTTAAATTATGTTTCACGAAAAAAAAAGAAAGAAAGAAAAAGAATAGGGGTTGAAAAGGTCAATTCCCTTTCTCAAATCTCAATTAGGAAAGGAGAAAAAAAGTTGGAAAAACAAAGATTTCCAACCAAAGATTTCCCACTAATTAGAAAAGGAAAGCAAAAGCAACCCCAAATTAATTTCAAAAAGATGTTGAAGAACACAACAAAAAATCCAAAATTAGGGTCATGTTTGTGGGAGAAATGGGTCCAAATCCAAATTCAAATCAATCAAACTTCTTTCGGTAATAATTTCCATTTTAGTTTTCCCTTTTTTTAATTTTTGTTTTTCTTTCGACTTTTCAATAATCGTTTTCTCATTTTAAGAATACCCCTAGCTGTCTTTTAAAAACAAGATCATCATTTTAAAATTTATTTAAAATAGGTTAAGATTTCATTTTGATCCCTATATTTTACCGTTTATTCTGCGACAACCCAAATTATTGAGGTAAGTTCTCCTCTTAAGATAATTTAAGATATCTTGTATTATTTGAAAGTTTGTGAAGTTGAGAAATTTAAATTCCGGTAGCAAGAATAATATAAGTAAGTTAAGAAATTAAGTTTAAAAAAAAAAATTGTATTTGTAATGGTTGGTGAGATTTTAATTGAATTTAAGGAAAAGTTTGAAAGTTTCCAGAAATGAGTTAAGTATAAAATATCTTTAGAAAGAATATATATGTAGATGTTATTTTGGTGGGAGAAATTAAGTAGGGAAGATTTTATTTTATTAGAAAAAAACAGAAAAGGTGGAATTAATGAGGTTAATAGGGGAAAGGATTAGGGTTTATTATAAGAGCCTCCTTGGGTTGCAAAAGTAAAACCTTTTTCTCTCCCTCTCAGCCGCCACACACTCTCTCTTTTCCTCTCCCTCTCAGACGCCACACACACTCTCTCTTTTCCTCTCCTTCTCAGCCACCGCACACTCTCTCTCTTTTTTCTTTTTTCGATTGCCCTCTCAGCCGCCACACACACTCTCTCTCCCGATTGCCTCCTTCCAGCTGCTATTTTCCCTCTCTTTTTCCGTTTGTCCCTTTCTCAGTTGCCACTCGCCCTCACCGGATCTCCTTTCCCAGAGTCGCACTCTCTCTTTCTCTCTTTTTCCCATTGTCTCTCTCTCAGTCGCCGCTCGCCTTCACCGATTCTCTTTTCCCTAGTATCGCTCTCGCTAAGAGTCTCACTCTCGCTCAGAGTCTCACTTTCACTTGACGTGTTTGTTCCCTCCGTCGCTGCCGCTACGACTAACTGCTCGCCTGATCGTCAGTCGCCGGATCGATATTTCCTAGGTGAGTATCTCGAACCCGAGTAGGATAGTGGTGTAGTTCCGTAAATTTTTGGAAATATGAATAATTTGGTAAATCTTGGTAGGTGGTTGGAGCTTACTTTGGTTCGAAGGATTGTATGAAATTACAAGTTTAGTCACGTTTGGGTAAGAATAATTTTGAGTTAACTTATGATGGACGGATTAGGCTTGATGAGTAACTTAAGTTGGGGAATCGTACTCCAAGTTTTATTCAAAAGAGTTTACGGTGTGGTTAGCATTATGGATCTACACTCAGGTAAGTAATCTTACTACTTGAATCGCCTTTGGGCCATATGTTTAGTTGCCAAGATGTAGTAGGCTCCTAGAGCCACTTTTGAGATACCTTGCCTGTATGCGATTTCTATGTCTTAAAGTTATATGTGCCCGTTAGTGTATAAACCTATGTTGTAAAACCATTATGAACTTTATTGATAGCGTATGAATCCATGTTGTCAAATGATTATGAACTTTATTGATCGTGCACGATAAGTAGTGGTTACTCCCCTACGTTGGTTAGGTGTCCACCGGAGGCATAAACTTTATTGATCGTGCACGATAAGTAGTGGTAACTCCTCTACGTTGGTTAGATGTCCATCGGAGGTTGTATTCCTTCGGGATATTGTGTTCCTTCGGGATCACCAGAGGTTGTGTTCCTTCGAGTTCACCAGAGGTTTGTGTCCCTTCGGGTTCACCAGATGTTTGTGTCCCTTTGGGATCACTAAAGGTAAGTGTAACAACCCCAAATCGTTGGGGTAAATCCTCTTAGTAAATAAGTTTAAGTTATTATGTGTGAAAAAAAAAAGATAATAATAATAAAAGTATAGTTATCCTTATATATTCATGCCTTTATTTAAGCTAAGTTGGAATTTAGAAATTTGAGCTAAGGAAAAATTTGGAATTTAGAAAAAAAAAAAAAAAACGATAATTTTATCTTAGGGCAAGTAAAATAAGGTGACTAATTTTGGTGGGATTGGATAATTGAAGTAAATCTTGGTTGTAGAAGATTTAATTTGATTTTATTTTGTTTGGTTGGAAAAGAAAAGGGGAAAGGAGGAAGGAATAGGGTCTTTGGGTTTTTATAAATAGGCATCGATTTGCGTGCCAAAATTAAAAAAAAAAGAAAAAGTAAAAAGGGATTTTTCTCTTCTCCCTCGCGTGCCGCCCCCCCGGGTTTTTCTTCTTCTTCTTCCGCCGGCGCCGACTCTCTTCTTTCTTTCTTCTTCTTCTTCTTCTCCTTCTTCTCTTGTGTTGCGTCTCCGCGACATCTTTAGCGCCACCGCGGTTTCAATCACTCTCTCTCTCTCTCTCTCCTTGCAGTGCCGCCTACTTTCTCTCTCTTCCACCCCGGTGCTCCTCCGCTGCCATTTCAATCAAACCACGCCTGATTTCTCGTCACCAAACCGGTCACATGAGAGTAAGTATCTCGGACCCAAGGAAACATTTATAGCTTAATTTGGTTAAAAAACTGTTGATGCTTGAGACTTATGTGATAAAAATTCCCTAAGGTGGTCGGGAATTGTGTTGGGTAAAAAGGATTAGAGCAACTGCAAGTTAAGCCACACTTGGTGGACCAAGAACTTTCCAACAGACTGCCGTGCGAATACGTGAATATAATTACTCAGGTAAGTGACTTTACTACCTGAACCACCTGCCCGCCTTATGTTTAGTTGCCATGATGAGTAATACGTCTACACCCATTGAGATAGCATGCTTGTATGATTTTTCCTATGTTTCAAAGGATGTATGTGAAATGCTTATGCTTGTATATGAGATGATTGTAAACAGCGCTGTTAGTGTCTAAATTCATGGAAGTAAAGGAGTAAGAATTTAAATTGGTCATGAGTACTGGGGAGTGGTAACTCCCCTACGTCGGCTGGATGTTCACTAGAGGTTGTGGTCCTTCGGGTTCACTAGAGGTTGTGGTCCTTCGGGGTCACCAGAGGGTGTGTTCCTTCGGGTTCACCAAAGGTTGTGTGCCTTCGGGTTCACCAGAGGTTGTGGTCCTTCGGGATCACCAGAGGTTGTGTTCCTTCGAGTTCACCAGAGGTTGTGTTCCTTCGGGTTCATCAGAGGTTGTGTTCCTTCGGGTTCACCAGGGGTTGTGTTCCTTCGGGGTCACCAGAGGTTGTGGTCCTTCGGGGTCACTAGAGGTTGTGTTCCTTCGAGTTCACCAGAGGTTGTGTTCCTTCGGGTTCATCAGAGGTTGTGTTCCTTCGGGTTCACCAGGGGTTGTGTTCCTTCGGGGTCACCAGAGGTTGTGGTCCTTCGGGGTCACTAGAGGTTGTGTTCCTTCGAGTTCACCAGAGGTTGTGTTCCTTCGGGTTCATCAGAGGTTGTGTTCCTTCGGGTTCACCAGGGGTTGTGTTCCTTCGGGGTCACCAGAGGTTGTGGTCCTTCGGGGTCACTAGAGGTTGTGTTCCTTCGAGTTCACCAGAGGTTGTGTTCCTTCGGGTTCATCAGAGGTTGTGTTCCTTCGGGTTCACCAGGGGTTGTGTTCCTTCGGGGTCACCAGAGGTTGTGGTCCTTCGGGGTCACTAGAGGTTGTGTTCCTTCGAGTTCACCAGAGGTTGTGTTCCTTCGGGTTCATCAGAGGTTGTGTTCCTTCGGGTTCACCAGGGGTTGTGTTCCTTCGGGGTCACCAGAGGTTGTGGTCCTTCGGGGTCACTAGAGGTTGTGTTCCTTCGAGTTCACCAGAGGTTGTGTTCCTTCGGGTTCATCAGAGGTTGTGTTCCTTCGGGTTCACCAGGGGTTGTGTTCCTTCGGGGTCACCAGAGGTTGTGGTCCTTCGGGGTCACTAGAGGTTGTGTTCCTTCGAGTTCACCAGAGGTTGTGTTCCTTCGGGTTCATCAGAGGTTGTGTTCCTTCGGGTTCACCAGGGGTTGTGTTCCTTCGGGGTCACCAGAGGTTGTGGTCCTTCGGGGTCACTAGAGGTTGTGTTCCTTCGAGTTCACCAGAGGTTGTGTTCCTTCGGGTTCATCAGAGGTTGTGTTCCTTCGGGTTCACCAGGGGTTGTGTTCCTTCGGGGTCACCAGAGGTTGTGGTCCTTCGGGGTCACTAGAGGTTGTGTTCCTTCGAGTTCACCAGAGGTTGTGTTCCTTCGGGTTCATCAGAGGTTGTGTTCCTTCGGGTTCACCAGGGGTTGTGTTCCTTCGGGGTCACCAGAGGTTGTGGTCCTTCGGGGTCACTAGAGGTTGTGTTCCTTCGAGTTCACCAGAGGTTGTGTTCCTTCGGGTTCATCAGAGGTTGTGTTCCTTCGGGTTCACCAGAGGTTGTGGTCCTTCGGGGTCACCAGAGGTTGTGTTCCTTCGGGTTCACCAGAGGTTGTGGTCCTTCGGGGTCACCAGAGGTTGTGTTCCTTCGGGTTCACCAAAGGTTGTGTTCCTTCGGGTTCACCAGAGGTTGTGGTCCTTCGGGGTCACCAGAGGATGTGTTCCTTCGGGTTCACTAGAGGTTGTGTTCCCTCGGGATCACCAGAGGGTTTTGTGATCCTTCGGGATCACCAGAGGTAAGAGTTCCTTCGGGGCTCCAGAGGTTTGTGGACATCCAAATCCAACTTAGGGAGAGTATAACCAGTTCCCTATGAAAGTATGTTAGATATGCCTGTCTTAAGGCTAATGCACTTAAAGGACTTGGGTGCGAGTATAACCAGTCCCCTATGAAAGTATGTTAGATATGCCTGTCTTAAGGCTAATGCACTTAAAGGACTTGGGTGCCAGTATAACCAGTTTCCTATTGAAGTATGTTGATATGCCTGTTGTATGACTAATGCACTTAAAGGACTTGGGTGCCTAGCCTGGCTCCGGTAGTGGGGTCACTTACTGAGCAATATAATTGCTCACCCTTTTATCTTATTTTTTTTTTCAGGTAAGGGAAAGAACGTGCTGGCGAATGACAAGAGGAAACCTTGATGGCTTCACGGGACCCATAGTAGCTTCCGCCTAGCACTGCATTTTTTTTTAGGCTTGTCTTTTATTTTGTATATGGATTTTGTTTTTGTTTTCTGTTCATGGAATTTTGTTGATTTTATTAGGGGTACCCCAAACCAAAAATTCTTTCTATATGGGATTAAATAAAACAGAAATTTCCGTAAGTAGCATTGTTTCTTTCTTATTACTCAGCGTCGGGTCTTTTCTTGAAATTTGCATGCATTGAGTAATGGTCTGATTAGGATGTATTAGTCGGGTCGTTACAGTTGGTATCAGAGCCAAGAGTTATTGGTTCTGTAGACTGATTTACTATGTAAGTCCAGACTGTCCCTATGGCCATCAAAGGGTTCTTCGTCATCGCCAGGTATGCCTTGCATGTAAAGTTTTTCTCATGAAAAGTTGTGCATTAAAATATTTGTTTAGCTTAAATGCACCAGTTTTGTTCTAATGCTAGGCTAATGACTCGATAGAAGTTATTATAAATTGATTATTCAGTTAAGGCACTAGAAAAAGAAAAAAAAAAAAAAGAATTATTATGAGGTCACCTTGTGCTAGTTTATCTCATGGAAGATCTGTTTGAAAGGAATATATATAGTTCAGTTCAGAGATCTTAAAGATTGATAAAATTATGTAGAGTTATGGCAGTTTAGGAATAAAAGTATATATATGATTAAGCCAAGGAATAAACTATTATAGACAATAATTCATCAAGGGCTATTGTTGTGTTTTGTATTGAGCTTAGTGGCAGTACAAAGAATTCTTTCCTAAGACACGTACTTAAGGACAAAATTAAGGATGTTTTGAAGATAGAAAGGAGAAGAGAGAGATTATAGTTTATTTAAAGGTTGCTTGACATTAAGTCAAATGTCTCAAGAAGAATTTTGAAAGGGTTATTAGGACATGATCACATTGGTGGCACTGAAGATTGGTGGTTTGAATAAGTGTGTGTTTTGGCTCTTCGAATAACGTGCCTAAAAAGGAAAAAAAAAAAAAAAAAAAAGGTTTGTCTAAGGGGATAAGGCATCCCAAGGAATTTCTAGCTATTGGAGTTGGTGCCTCTTATATGAAAACTCTTGAGGTTTAATATGACAAGAGTACTATTGTGGAGTTTAAGGTTGATGGACTGCATAATGTACTTTGGTTATTCATGTGTAGTACTCGAAGAGTGAAAATGTTCAAGCTGGAAAGTAAGTGAACTTCATGTGAGCAAACTTTTCTGAAGAATACCTTATTTAGATGGTGTGATTTGGAAGGAAAGCTAGTTTGAACAGGATTTAGAAAGAAAATGTGGCTTTTGAACTAAAGAGTTAAACTTAAGAAGTACCTCAAGGTACTTAGTTACCCATACCATGGTTAAGATGAAAAGAATTTAGTTAAGCTAAAGAGACCACGAGAGAAACTTTTGGAGTCGAAAGGCAATGAAAATTGGTGAAGAAGAATTCTACAATATGAACATTTAGTTGAGAAGGTAAGACTTATGGAGGAGGTAAGTAGAGCTACACCTTGTGTAGTGAGTTCGTGTCACACTTGGAACAAAAAGAAGAGCACCTTAAGTGTAGGTCTTAAAGGAACGAGTTTAAGGAAGGTGACTACTTTGGAAAGAAAGGAAATTAATGTGTTCAAAACTTCAAAATACTTGGATATGGTTTGGATTGAAGACATATTATGAGTGGTTACTAGGTGTTAGTTTTGGTGTAAAAGAAGGATCTCTCACTATCATTTGGAACTTTGGACCTCACTATGTGATGGTGGAAGAATCGCATAAAATATTGGTTGTAAAGCTCAGTTTCAACATCAAAATCTTTTTCCACAATAAAAGGGGTAAGAGAGATGGACTAAAGTGGAGTTGTTAGTAGCAATAGTTGATCGGAAGCTATTGACATAGAATGTTGAGGCTTTAATGGTCAGAAGGTACACCATCAAAAGTATTAACGAAAGTTAGGGGATTGTGACTTTGGGTTCAAGTTATAACTAGAAACTAGTGATCAATGGATTTGGTTTAAATGTGAAAGAAATCTAACTCTAAGTAGAGATCCATTGTACGAGGGTTCAAGTTAAGTAGATAATCTAGATCTTCTGGCTAACTACTAGCACAAAAGATGAACTTGAGATTAGAACACTCTCGGTCTTAAAGCTGCCTACAAAGTAGTTATAGTAGGGTTGAATAGCAAGTCGCAGATACATAAGCTATTTATGGAAGTTTTCCAGACGCCTTAATTTTTTGCCTTTGAGCATACTGGTTTGGTATGTTTTAAAGAGAGTCGAAATCCACGTGCTTATGTATCAACTATATTAAGAGTTGATCATGGTAGTGTAGCCAGGTCGCAAGGGAATGTCGGAGCCATTAGGAGTCAAATCCGAATTTCGAATCCTGAACTTTGAACGCCCCATATAGTATGTTTCTTCTAGCATGGACAAGGAGTTTATCGACTCTATGGAGATGGATATTCTCAAGATAGATTTGCGAACCAAGAAGGTTTTTATTGTAAAAAAAAAAAAAAAAAAAAACTAGCGGCAAGGTTTGGATATTGTTATTTTGAGGTTGAAGAGATGTGTTTTAGTTTGACTAATGCCCTATAGTGTCCAAGGACTTCAGAAAACTTATTATGAAAAAGATTTCCAGACTCGTTCGTAGCATGATCAAAATAGTAATATGTAATTGTTTAAGACTAAGGAGTAACATGAGTTTCGGCAAGTAAGTTTTACAGCTCTAGGTAGTATAAAGTTTCACAGTAGGCATCTAATGAATATGAGATTTAGTTGGACAATGTGATTTCTCACACCTGTAGCTACCAAGATGGGCATCTCAGTTAATGCTTCTAAAGTAGAAGTGGATCCCAATGGACCAAATTTTCCTTGCTACACATCTTAGGACTATGTTGTATCAAGTATGACCAATTGTTTCGCCGCACATATGAAGATTTCTCTCTGCCAGCTCGATCAGTTCAGATACATGTTTTAAAAGAGTACGATTTCCTAAGCTCACAAAGATTCTTAGAGTAAGTTAAAGAGTACTGCTGATTTTCAATATTTTAAGTTTCCTAGTTTTATTATGAAAGAGGTTATCACACTTTGGGGGATACCAATTTTAGTTATGTCCGTTAGAGACCCTCATTTAGCATCCAATTTTTTTGAAGTGTCTCAGAAAGTGATAGGTTTTAAATTGAAGTTCAGTTCAGCTTTCCACCCATAGCATGATGGTCAAGCCGAGCGTTGAACCAAACTCTAGAGGACATGTTGCACGCTTGCACATTAAATTTCCTAGGAAGTTGGGACTCCCAGTTGCATCTCATCGAGTTTGCTTATAATAAGAATTACCAAGTCATTAGTGGCATGGCGCCATTTGAAGCCTTGTATGGGAATAGTTGCAGATTTCCAGTTTACTAAGATGAAGTTGGAAAATGAAAATTGTAAGGACCTGAGCGTGCAGACTACAAATGAGGCTACCCAAAAGTTTAGAGTCTGCATGCAAACATCACAGAGCAGATAGAAAAGTTAGATTAATGTGAGACGTCGAGATCTGAAGTTTGTGGTAAGGGATAAAATGTTCCTGAAAGTGAAAGGTGTTTTGAGGTTTGGAAGGAAGGGGAAGTTAAGTCTATGTTTCATTAGGCTATTTGGAATTTGAGGTAGGTGAGAAGGTATTCTTGAAAGTGGCACCTATGAAAGGTGTCTTGAGGTTCGGGAAGAAGGGGAAGCTAAGCCCTCGGTTCATTGGACCGTTTGAAATATTGGAGCGAGTTGGCCCCGTGGCCTATCGGTTAGCCTTGCCACCGTCGCTCTCCGCAGTTCATAATGTGTTCCATGTCTCCATGCTTCGGAAGTATATGGCAGATCCATCCCATGTGATCGACTTTGAGCCCTTACAGTTGCGCAAAGATTTAAGTTATGAGGAAAGGCCAGTGCAAATTCTCGCAAGGGAAGTGAAGGTTCTGCGCAACCGGGAGATAGCATTGGTGAAAGTCCTTTGGCAGAACCACCAGCGTGAGGAGGCAACGTGGGAACGAGAGGATGAAATGAGGTCAGAGTACCCAGAGTTGTTCCAACAGTAAAAACTTTCGGGGACGAAAGTTTCTCAAGGGGGGAAGAATGTAACAACCCCAAATCGTTGGGGTAAATCCTCTTAGTAAATAAGTTTAAGTTATTATGTGTGAAAAAAAAAGATAATAATAATAAAAATATAGTTATCCTTATATATTCATGCCTTTATTTAAGCTAAGTTGGAATTTAGAAATTTGAGCTAAGGAAAAACTTGGAATTTAAAAAAAAAAAAAAAAGATAATTTTATCTTAGGGCAAGTAAAATAAGGTGATTAATTTTGGTGGGATTGGATAATTGAAGTAAATCTTGGTTGTAGAAGATTTTATTTGATTTTATTTGGATAATTGAAGTAAATCTTGGTTGTAGAAGATTTTATTTGATTTTATTTTGTTTGGTTGGAAAAGAAAAGGGGAAAGGAGGAAGGAATAGGGAATTTGGGTTTTTATAAATAGGCATCGATTTGCGTGCCAAAAAAAAAAAAAAAAAGAAAAAGTAAAAAGGGATTTTTCTCTTCTCCCTCGCGTGCCGCCGCCCCCCCTGGTTTTTTCCTTTCTTTCTTCTTCTTCCGCCGACGCTACTCTCTTCTTTCTTTCTTTCTTCTTCTTCTTCTTCTTCTTCTTCTTCTTCTTCTTCTCCTTCCTCGCAAGTGGAGCGCCGCCGCGACATCTTCAGCGCCGCCGCGGTTTCAATCTCTCTCTCTCTCTCTCCTTGCAGTGCCGCCTACTTTCTCTCTCTTCCACCCCGGTGCTCCTCCGCTGCCATTTCAATCAAACCACGCCTGATTTCTCGTCACCAAACCGGTAACGTGAGAGTAAGTATCTCGGACCCAAGGAAAAATTTATAGCTTAATTTGGTTAAAAAACTGTTGATGCTTGAGACTTATGTGATAAAAATTCCCTTAGGTGGCCGGGAATTGTGTTGGGTAAAAAGGATTAGAGCAACTGCAAGTTAAGCCACACTTGGTGGACCAAGAACTTTCCAACAGACTGCCGTGCGAATAAGTGAATATAATTGCTCAGGTAAGTGACTTTACTACCTGAACCACCTTCCCGCCTTATGTTTAGTTGCCATGATGAGTAATACTTCTACGCCCATTGAGATAGCATGCTTGTATGATTTTTCCTATGTTTCAAAGGATGTATGTGAAATGCTTATGCTTGTATATGAGATGATTGTAAACAGCGCTGTTAGTGTATAAATTCATGGAAGTAAAGGAGTGAGAATTTAAATTGGTCATGAGTACTGGGTAGTGGTAACTCCCCTACGTCGGCTGGATGTTCACCAGAGGTTGTGTTCCTTCGGGTTCACCAGAGGTTGTGGTCCTTCGGGTTCACCAGAGGTTGTGTTCCTTCGGGTTCACCAGAGGTTGTGTTCCTTCGGGTTCACCAGAGGTTGTGTTCCTTCGGGTTCACCAGAGGTTGTGTTCCTTCGGGTTCACCAGAGGTTGTGTTCCTTCGGGTTCACCAGAGGTTGTGTTCCTTCGGGTTCACCAGAGGTTGTGTTCCTTCGGGTTCACCAGAGGTTGTGTTCCTTCGGGTTCACCAGAGGTTGTGTTCCTTCGGGTTCACCAGAGGTTGTGTTCCTTCGGGTTCACCAGAGGTTGTGTTCCTTCGGGTTCACCAGAGGTTGTGTTCCTTCGGGTTCACCAGAGGTTGTGTTCCTTCGGGTTCACCAGAGGTTGTGTTCCTTCGGGTTCACCAGAGGTTGTGTTCCTTCGGGTTCACCAGAGGTTGTGTTCCTTCGGGTTCACCAGAGGTTGTGTTCCTTCGGGTTCACCAGAGGTTGTGTTCCTTCGGGTTCACCAGAGGTTGTGTTCCTTCGGGTTCACCAGAGGTTGTGTTCCTTCGGGTTCACCAGAGGTTGTGTTCCTTCGGGTTCACCAGAGGTTGTGTTCCTTCGGGTTCACCAGAGGTTGTGTTCCTTCGGGTTCACCAGAGGTTGTGTTCCTTCGGGTTCACCAGAGGTTGTGTTCCTTCGGGTTCACCAGAGGTTGTGTTCCTTCGGGTTCACCAGAGGTTGTGTTCCTTCGGGTTCACCAGAGGTTGTGTTCCTTCGGGTTCACCAGAGGTTGTGTTCCTTCGGGTTCACCAGAGGTTGTGTTCCTTCGGGTTCACCAGAGGTTGTGTTCCTTCGGGTTCACCAGAGGTTGTGGTCCTTCGGGGTCACCAGAGGTTGTGTTCCTTCGGGTTCACCAGAGGTTGTGTTCCTTCGGGTTCACCAGAGGTTGTGTTCCTTCGGGTTCACCAGAGGTTGTGGTCCTTCGGGGTCACCAGAGGATGTGTTCCTTCGGGTTCACTAGAGGTTGTGTTCCCTCGGGATCACCAGAGGTTTTGTGATCCTTCGGGATCACCAGAGGTAAGAGTTCCTTCGGGGCTCCAGAGGTTTGTGGACATCCAAATCCAACTTAGGGAGAGTATAACCAGTTCCCTATGAAAGTATGTTAGATATGCCTGTCTTAAGGCTAATGCACTTAAAGGACTTGGGTGCGAGTATAACCAGTCCCCTATGAAAGTATGTTAGATATGCCTGTCTTAAGGCTAATGCACTTAAAGGACTTGGGTGCCAGTATAACCAGTTTCCTATTGAAGTATGTTGATATGCCTGTTGTATGACTAATGCACTTAAAGGACTTGGGTGCCTAGCCTGGCTCCGGTAGTGGGGTCACTTACTGAGCAATATAATTGCTCACCCTTTTATCTTATTTTTTTTTTCAGGTAAGGGAAAGAACGTGCTGGCGAATGACAAGAGGAAACCTTGATGGCTTCACGGGACCCATAGTAGCTTCCGCCTAGCACTGCATTTTTTTTTTTTTTTTAGGCTTGTCTTTTATTTTGTATATGGATTTTGTTTTTGTTTTCTGTTCATGGAATTTTGTTGATTTTATTAGGGGTACCCCGAACCAAAATTTCTTTCTATATGGGATTAAATAAAACAGAAATTTCCGTAAGTAGCATTGTTTCTTTCTTATTACTCAGCGTCGGGTCTTTTCTTGAAATTTTCATGCATTGAGTAATGGTCTGATTAGGATGTATTAGTCGGGTCGTTACAGTAAGTGTCTCCTTCGGGACTTACTAGAGGTTTGTGGGCACCAATGACCAACGGTGGGGTAGGTCTAACCACTCACTTATAGAAGTATGATGTATGATAGATATGTATGTCTCACATGCTTGACGCACTTATTGGACATAGGTGCCTAGCCTGACCCCGGTAGTGGGCTTACTTACTAAGTAATATAATTACTCATCCTTTTCTCTTATATATTTTTCAGGTAAAGGAAGGAATGTGCCGGCGAATGACAAAAATAATCCTTGATGACATCACGGGACCCGTAGCAGCTTCTGCATAGTCTTTCATGTTTTGTATCGGATTTTTTGTCCAAACTATCTAGCCATGTTTTGAGACTCGTCTTTCTTATTTATTTATGCTAGCTTTCATTCATGAAGTTTCCTTTTATTGTTTCCTTAGGGGTACCCCAAACCAATATTTTATTTATTTGTTATTTCATTAATTTCTTGAATGAAAACAAGTGGTAATTTCATGAAAAACATGGGGTTCTTCTTTACCATTTTGCACAGTGTCGTTTTTTTTTTTTTTTTTTTTGAACTTGAACATGCATTGGGTAATGGTTCGATTAGATAGTTGTTAGTCGGGTCGTTACATATTCAATTTTAATTTCTATATTTTCAAATGTTCAATTTTAGTTCCTATACTTTCAATAAATCTCTAATCATTACTACTAATATATTGTGTTTCTTTTTCGCATGAAAATTATTATTATTTAATCAATTTTGATAAAACTAACTTCGAGTGAGTAAATTTAAAATTTAATGAAGGCATATGAACCAAAATTTGACATTTAAAAGTACATGAAGTAAAATTAAACAAATTTCAAAGTATATAGACCAAAATAGTATTTTAAACTTTATAACATTAATAGAAAATCGATAACAAAATATAAAAGTTATAAATAAAAGTAATATTTATAAGTTTGATTTTTGAAAACTAAAAATGAAAGCCCTAGTTGGTAACCATTTTGCTTTTTGTTTTTGGCTTTTGAAAATTAAGCCTATTTTCTCCTCATTTCTTATAATGATTTGCATCTTTTTTAAGTAGAATGATTGGATTCTTAGCCAAATTCCAAAAACAAAAGTAAGTTTTTAAAAGTTACTTTTTTTAGTTTTCAAAATTTGACTTGATATTTTTAAATTATTGGTAAAAATTAGATAACAAAGGAAGAAATTTGGAGATAAAAGTAGTATCTATAGACTTAATTTTCAAAAAAGAAAATAAAAAACGAAGGCCCCTTTTGGTAACCATTTTGTTTTTGGTTTTTTGTTTTTGAAATTAAGCCTATTTCCATCCAATCCTTACAACGGTATGCATGTTCTTGAGTACAATAGTTGAATTTCTAACCAAATTCCAAAAGAAAAAAACAAGTTTTTAAAAACTATTTTTTTAAAGTAAACCATCGATAAAAAAGAAAAAAAAATAGATAAAAAAGGAAGAAATTTGTAACGGGAAGAACAAATTTGATGAAAAGAGTTAAAAAGAGTGATGATATGGTTTTGATTTGCAGAACACACAAATGGGGGAAGTTAGAGAAAACAAGGCAACTCAAAATGGGTGTAATTTTAATTCACTCTTTGTTTGTGTGATATTCCATTTTGAGTCCCACACTAAAAAAGCACAATTGAATTGTTTCTCAAATTGTGGAAAAATTGAGTGTACAAATACAACAAAGACAGTGACTTCATTTTCTCATCCTCAGTTTTTGCTTTGCTTAAAATGTAGTCTTTGGAACTTTGACTCTAAAACTTTATCCCTTTTTTGCTGCCCATAAACAAATTTTTTTTTTCTTCCATTCCTTTTCTCTCACTTCAAAACCTCTGTTTTTTTTTTTTTTTTTTTTTTTTTTTTTTTTTTTTTTTTTTTTTTTATTTTTTC